>BGPR01031928.1:0-17769 GCA_013235015.1 Araneus ventricosus | reverse complement strand
TGATAATATAATGTAATGAAGTTGAGCTAAGACTAACCAAAGTAAATTGGATATAATTTCTAGTAATCTGTCTCTTTTTAGCAGAATTTATCCAAAAATTCACACAGCATTAATCAGAGTACTTTAAGTATCTTAGTGTTGTTTGTTTAACCTTCCAGCGGGCGCGCCTGCACAACTTTTACTACATATCGTGCATAGTATTACACACATATATATATATCGTGTGCTTTTACAAAAATAAATACAGCTTTTATTTATGTCATCTGAAATTATTAGCTTAACAGTAAACAAAGATTTTATAAATAAGAATTGCACTTAAATGTATAAAAGAACGATATAAATATGTAATACGATACACAATACAAGTATCTCTTGAAAACTCGTGCCCGCTGGAAGGATAAATATAATGGATCTCTAATAAAATAATGCAAACATGGCATTGCCCGATAACTAAAAATATAGACAAAATTATGTTTTGTACTAAATTCAAAATTTTTCCTTCAAAACAATGTTTTGTTTTGAAGAAATTAGTACTTGAATTTTTTATACATATTTATTTACTTGATAAATCAATAAAATTATATTTCAATACTCTTTTACCGTCAAGATCGTACCTAATGTGTGCATATGGCACTTTCTACCTGCAATTAAGCTACGAAATCTCATGACAGACGAATGAATATTTTGGTCCTTAGGCTTTTTAAAAATATTTTTTGCAGTGGTTTTGTTGTTGAAGATGTTGAAAATTAACACAAAAATTGCAGCAAGCTATCGGGAATTCTGATAAATTTTTAGACTTCTTCAATGCTTTATGATTGTACTGATATGAATTTGCTTAATTCAGCAGTTTGAACGACAATCTTAATTTTTATAGTTAGTAGCAGAGTATCGTGGGACGGAGGGTTGCCGATTCGAGATCCGAGATTTGCCGTGCACATGTCCTGACGTGCGTCACACCATCGGGCTCAAACAGTCTAGTGTGACTTGGTAAATTAAAGAGGTTATGACGTTTAAAGTATAGTCCTTGTGATCTGACCACCGTCACACCTTATGATGAAGTCCCTACGCCAGATCCTACTCTTATTTTTCTTCAGTATCTTGAAGCTTAGGTTCAGCTAGTTTCGTGTATTTATTTTGAATGCTTAGCATGAGATTATTTATGTCTTAAAAATATCAAATTTATTTATTTTCCTTGTTTAGGGTAATACTTGTGATAATAAGCTCCAAAACTAGAATGTTATTTTTTAGTTCAGCACGTATGCCAAGATTACAGAAAATAGTACCTATAGGAAAAGATTTCGGTTACCAGGATATCAAAGTAATGAAAAAAGATATCAATGGAATTTGTACACGCATATGGTGGCAGATTACTGCTAGAGGCTCCAGCGCGAAACTTCACTATAAGTAAAGAGGAAATAATATAAAAGCTTTTCCCTGAAGTAACTGATCCAGCTTATTGAATTCTCATTTTATTGGACTTAATGCAGCACCATCATGAATTTTTAATTTTTGTCATTATGATTCATCTATTTATATATTAAAATTCATTTCTTTACTTCATTCATGAATATTGTTTTATATTTTGTTTCTATAACTTATGTTTGACAAAGATTTTATGTGAATTCTGCATGGATTTATATATAGATTGCTGTTTAGAATAAGCTGATTTAGTGAATTGAGATTTAATTTTATTTTCGAATTACATTTGAGACAGTTTCAATGCGATTTCAGTGGTGTGTACATATTACAATTAAAATATGATTTTTACTTTATCTGTAAAACTAGAGTCCATCTGGAAAAACGAATGCCTGATTCGGAATAGGGACTTTATAATTACGCTAAAACCACTGGAATATCGTTGGCAAAAATCAGTGTTGACCGTTTTCATATACGTAACAGTTTACATGAGCATACTTGATATCATTAAACGTAATGGTGAAATCGACTGTAAGTTGGCATTTAATTATGTAGGATTTAGATTCCACTAAAGAACATTGCAGATAGAAGAACTAAAAATTAATTAAAAACAGCAACAGGCTTTAAAACAGAATAAACTCGTATCTACTGAACAAAAATGAAAGGGCAACGCCTAAAAATGATCATGAACACTGAGATCCAATTGCACTGGTTGCAACAAATTTCAGCCTTATATAGGCACTGCAGGACTACAAGTAGATTATTCCTGGGGCCATCTCTCGTTAAAGGCCCAACAAAATGCCTTATATACAGCGTAAGGAACATTCCAGCTTCAAAACTTAACTTGCCTCATATTAAGAGTTGTTTAACTCGTGAATCCCGAGGTAACTTTTTTCTTCTAAGCTCTTTAAAACCGGGAGTTTTTAGAAGGAAATGACATGAATTCGACTTACCCAACCTGGGTGATCACTTACCCATCACAACAAACCCTGCCATAAACTTCCCGTAAGGCCCACGGAATTGAGCTGTGGTTGGCAAGGGCAATTGGACTCCCTACCGAGCCTATCTCTTTAGCGATCACAGAACCTCACCTCCCCTCAAAAGAAGCCAACCTTCTCAGACCGACTTTCGTCGCTGTTATGGGGAAATGTTTAGACAGCCTGGGACCACCTCGCTTGGTGTGAAAGGGTTAATCTACAAACATTATTTGCTTACTGAAACATAAATGACTGTAACGTTCGAGTTTGCGAAGTCGATTCTTGTTTGCAGCATACTCAACTCATTACCATTCAAATCATATTTGGCTATTTCAGTTATCCATTTCATTGTACGACAGAACTGTGGTGTTTACTCGCTGTAGATAGACATCGCAATTTGTTTGGAAAATAAACTTGATGGGCGAATACATTTATTTTCTCACCAATTATATCTCGTCCCTAAAATCTTACACATGTTTTCAAAATTTTCATATAATATTTGCAGATTTAATACATACACTATCTTGAAAGTCTTCCTGAACAACACGAAATTTGATTTTTTTAAATATTAATTAAATATTATGTTGTATCTCAATTAAATTCCTTAACGTTTCCATTAGATCTTACTGATATCTCCTCACATGTCAGTTATTCATCGATTTTAATTCTGATAACATTTCAGTAAACTGTATAGTTTCTGATTTAAATGAAATCCTGAAAGTACGTTTATCAATGGTTGCGCGTCATAGCGAACATGAAATTAAATGGAAGAGTTAGAAAAAAATTTTAAGCCAAAAGTTTTCAGTCCTACCTTGTTATAGGAAAGTAATTAACAACCGAAACAAACGAATGTGTTGGTGAATGAGACCTTATATATTTCTAAATCAAAAATTGAATAGTGGTAAAATAATAAGTTCGATATTTTTTTATTTGAAGTTGAATTTTGTCTGCCGTCTTGTTAACAACGTTGCTAACGTCATGTTGCTTAAACTTACAAAAGGACTACTTTGGGATGAACATCTTTGATTTTGAACGATGGTCAGATGTTCCATTTATGATACGTAATATAAAATAAATCAGCTCATTTTTATATTTCACAACCATCGATCATACTCATCTAAATTAATTATAATTTTTGCCCATTAATTTATTAAAATATTAAGGAAGTGCATTTTCTCTCTCTCTCATTTTATTCATTTCAATTTTTTTAAATTCAAAATCTGGTTAAGGAAAAGGCGTCCTATTAATCTCTTTAGGTCTACTTTGTCAAAAGAGTCCCACGTAACTCTACCTTTTACAGAGATAGACCATCTTTCTAACTTTCTTATGAGATCCATCTGAAACAATGATAAATATTTCTTTGCATGCACGAGCACACGTGCTAGGCACTTCTGCTCAGTCTCAATAATTGCTTAAAACACAGTATATAAAAACACATAGGAAACACCAAGATTGGGTATGAAACAAATAGGAGAATAAGAAAAGAAACGACCTTACAGAATACCATTATTGCGGTACCATGGATTTTGTCAAAATTTTAATAATCACAGGAGGGAGTCAGTATGACAATGTGATACAGATTTATTATTGGGGCTTGAGTGGAATTGGCCATTTTGTAGTTTTATAGAGGAAACTGTATTTAGAATTGTTGTGAGAGAAAAGAACTTGAGAACGAATGAATGGATTTGGATGATCTAAAATACCTATAAAAATATTTTTAGCCGGTTTTGTGATGTGGTCTTCTACCTTTTCTGTTTTCAACTCAGAGGGAATTAACGAGTTTCTTAGGAACCAGTCCAAATTTGTTATTATGCGAACAACATTATTGAAGAGCGGTTAGAAAGTTTGGATAGTATTGTTGACATGTCCTGTATATCGAGACGTTCATCTTGAACTCGTGGCTTCTCTAATTACCGACTATTTTCTAATGACTTTTCGTCTATTTATAGCTAGAAGGGGTAGACCGACAACGGTCTATCCGGATATTGGCAACAATTTTAAAAGTGCATGCAATGAATTACTTACTTTGGATTAGAAAAAAATCTTACGATAGGCAAACATTAATAGCATTTTGTTGAAATTCAACCCTCCAATTGCTTCTTGGTAGGGAGGTTTCGGGGAAATTTGGTTCGAATTATTAAGGAATTGTTGACGCGCTCTCTCGGAGAGTCGATCTTATCATTTGAGGAACTCGCGACTGTGAATGGGAATCAGTTATAAACTTGCGTCCCCTTATTTATGTCTCTGAAAATTCGGATGATCTTGTTCCTTTAACTCCGTCTATGTTTCTGATTGAGAATCAGAATTTTAGGACTAGTGATATAGATCTTGTAGAAACACAAAGTTTCAGTAAGAGAATAAAATTTAGAACTAAACTTTTGAAGGATTTAAGGCTTCGATTCCGAAAGGAATATTTGAGCTGATAGATTCAAAGGCAGAGTAGGAATAAGAATATCCGTGAACCCCATATCGGTGAAGTTTTATTCATAGGAGACGATAGTAAAAAAACAATTAAATTGGCCTTTTGCGATAATATTCGAAGAGTTGCCAGTGTAGAAGTATATGTACCGTTAGAGTGAAAATACATTCTGGAGTTACCTCAAGGCCCGTGCAGCGTATTTATCCTTTAGAGTTCAGTATAAATCAAATAGATTCTTTAAGACATGAAATGATAAATATTAAAAAGAAGAATGTCTGTTGTTCTGACTCTTCCTCTGGTATCATTAGATGTGGATATAGGTTTGATTTATTTAACCAAAAGATGTATGTTTTTTGAGTTCTAGAATTCACTCAAAAAGTGTGTTCAAAAAAGTGCTCAAAAAATGTTTGATGCAAAGAAGCTGTGTCATTGGAGGAGGTGTCTGGAGCATACATAGTCTTCTCGCAGCATTATAGTTAAAAATTTATTTTCAAATTTTTGAATAAAAATAAAAAGAATTTTAATGGTGATAGATAAAAATTATAGTTATTTCCATTATTTAGAAATTTCGTGAACATTTGTTCGTAAATCTTTGAAATTTATTTCTACAATTGTTAATTCTTTCAACAATTATATACAAACAAGCAGATTGATAAGTATCAAGTATACATTGAAAATAAAAGTGTATTGACTTCTATAGAAAATTAACTGACTAATGTTACTCTAAAGGAATAATTAATTATGTTATGTATCTTGTTTTCAAGGAAAGTTCCCGTCTTAATAGGAGCGGAGAAAAATTGACAGAGTGAGAAACTTAGCGAATTTTAGAAAGTGAAAATCCAACGTTTGATCGAAAATATTTGTCTTGTATAAAAGAGGTGTTTTTTCATTAAGATGGATGAGAATGAAAAGAGAATATGATGAAGAGACGTATAAATGTAAAAGAAAAATCATTACAATAGTTTAGAATGAAGTCCAAAATGTTTATGTATAGTAGAGGGAAAATGTACGCAAAATTGTATCGTCAAAACAGCAAATTTTATCTCTTCTAAATGGCAAAATCATTTTCGTGTGATAAATATTTCAAAGTTATTGGCAAGCCGAGTCAAAACACTAAACATTGCCTTATTTTTGTTACGGCACAGTAGAGGGAGAAATTGTCACCAGAAAGACATGTCGCATATGTTCATCGTATAGAAGGAGTTCCTGTGAGAGACAACAGTGTTTTACTGCTTTATATTGTAGATATCTCCTCAGCGTATAGCAGAGGCTTGTTTAAGGCGTTAAATTGGTGACATTTGACACGAATGGCAGCCCAAGAACATTTTATATATATAATATTCTTATGCTTTTAGTGGTAGTTTTAAAAAGAATTTCCTTTTGCTTACGATTCGTTCATGTCCTTACACAGCCAAAAACATCTTAAAAAAAGAATCTGTAGAAAATCTGAAGGTGTTTGGAACATTTCTTCTTCAGATTTTCTGCAGAAAAAATGTAGAATATCTGAAGAAAATTATGTTCTAAATACCTCCACAATTTCTGCAGTAACGGATTAATTATTAATTTAATTAAGCTAATTTGTAGTTCAACTTACTTGCGCAATGTTGATTCAGATTGTGACAAAACTTCAAACTCATACTGGGCGGACTCGAACCTGCATTCAAAGGGTTGGCATGCAGGAACAATAACCACATAGCATTCCCGGGTAAAATAATCTATTTGAGTTTTAGAGTCACCGTAGCTCTAGGGGCGCCATTTAGTGGTGTAAAAATCAACTATGGTAAGAATACGTGTTTAAAAGTCGTACAGGTGAGTAATAGATAAAATTAATAATATTTTTGTTCAATAATTTAGATTCTCTGTTTCAATAAATTCGTTTACACCTTTTATCTTTCTGCCAAGCCTTCTCTACATCCAATGGGCGGTAGCTCCACTTTCCCCTTCTTTTTGGAGGAAGACAGCTACTCAGAAAGACAGTTGGAAAACTAATTAGAAATTAATTAAATTATGGGGGGAAAGCTTAAAATGGTAAAACTTCAAACAAATATTTATTTTAAAGATTAATTTAGAATTCACTTTTTCAGTGGCATATTTAAAAAATTTAGTGCCTAAAACAATTTTCGATTGGGAAATTTTTTAATCTGATGCATTCCTTTTCTGTACAAGTATATGGTCGATATCACTAATTGGAAAAGGAACTGATGAAACTCCTGTCTGCTGTAAAATTAAACAATAATATTAATTACATTCTAATTTTGTTTTATATCCTTTGGAAAATAAAGCTGCAATATTAGAGAATATGGTGCAGAATATGTATTTATAGAGAAATGCAGATATTATGAAATTGCATTTAAACCTTCAAAAAATCAACAGATTATTTGTGAAGTTTAATGATGTTGTGAAAATCTGCTAAATAACTGGAATTGAACAGAAAATGCAGATTTTTTGCTGTCTTAAAAAATCTGCAGGATATTTAAAGAAAAACAATAAAAATAATTTATTTGCAGATTTTATGCAGATTAAATTAAGAAAAAAATGCAGATTTTTTGCTATCTTAAAACATCTGCAGAATATTTAGAGAAAAATATAATAAGAAATTTTTTTGCAGATTTTATGCTGATTAAATCGAAGAAAAAATGTAGATTTTTTCTGTCTTCAAAAAATCTGCAGAAATCTTTAAAAAAATTCAAAAAAAATTTTTTTGCAGATATTTTAGCTGGGTAATTCTATAATTATTTTAAAATTGTCTCATTCCGAAAATAGTGATGATGTCTGAAAGATAAAGCATAATAATATTTAAAAATATTCACATTCCTAAAAATTTACATATTTTAATGAAGCTTGATTACTATAGTACTCAAAATTCTTTGCAAGCTCCAAAAAATGTACTTCCGATGTCCGAAGAACACTTTAAATTGAGCGTGCGTCTTATGAATGTATTTTAACTAAGAATGCGACCACAAGCGCATGATTTGAAATTCTGCATTGTACATCAAATTGAAACTTACTTCCCAAATCCAAGAATACCTAGGAATATTGTATTTTAAATGTAAATAAACCCGACCTCTAACCATTAAAGGCAGAAAATCATACCAAAACACAAACGTTTCATGGCTGGATTCAAATATCCATTCCGATTCTGCTTTTATTGCGAAGGAGGAAAAAATAAACGCTAATAAAAATGTTAATCGATCCACCAATTAAAAAGAAAAAGGCAACATAGTTTCTCCCCCTGTAACAACCCAAATGATAAGTCCATCTCTCGACCTGAAGTCTGGAGATTTTCAGCCACCACACTTCAAAGTCCGAAGATATTCATGCAAAGTTCTCATTAGTCAAGAGCACTACTCACCCATAGTGGCTTGCCTAGATTTTTCGTCCCGGAGTTACACCTAAACAAGTAATAAAAAAAATTTAAGTTAATTCCTACTTAGGTCAACAAAATTTTATTTTAGTTACTTTTTATTAAATAATTGCAATTAATATAAATATGTATATATGTTACCGTTAAAGTATATAATGCAGTTATTTCATAGAATACCTAGTTATTCCATGAAATAACTGATCGTGTCCGTTAAAGTGTGTAATATGTTATTAATTTGACACTTTAACTCGTTATTCTATGAAATAACTAGGTATTCTATAAATTAATTAATGAGAGACAGTTAAAGTGTAAAATAAACAATTTATCTATAATGAAATTAAACTAATGATAGACATTTAAAATGAAAAAGAAGCAATTTATGTAATTTATGCAGCGTATAAATGGTATTTATGGAAACGTACAATAAAATCATTTGTTAGAACAAGGATTACTAAAATGACACTTGGAATTACAAAGAGCATTATTTCTAAAACAAAAACATTTTTTGTTGACACACTGGGTTTTACACGAACATTTTTTAAATCCCTGACCAGTACGTAAACTTTGAGCTGTAGCAACCGACCGGAGCGATATTTCTACATCCGGTACTTCTTCGATTTTAATTCGTGCGAGATATATGATATAGATTATTTTACACTTTAACGGGCTGCAGATCGTTATTCTATGAAATAACTAGTTAAACCATGAAATACAAGAGAGTTTTATACTTTAACGGACACGATGAGTTATTTCATGGAATAACTAGGTATTCTATGAAATAACGGATTTCATACTTTAACTCTAACATATATATATGACAGAATCACAATATTAAGTGGCAAAATAGAAATATATAGAACCACAATATTCCATAGTAACTCTTTCTAATACTAGTATCTTTCCTTTTGTCTTAGTGTGTGATTTTCGCATCACGTAATTTATAGATGGCGTCTCAGCTTAAAAACATTATCATGTTAAATATTGTTACGAAGCTATAAAGTCGCTTCCCCGAGATGCTAAACTTGGCGAGAAATTAATTGACCATTTTGACGACTTCGGCAAAGTTGGCGACTTTGGCGACAAAAAGCGACCAAAGTCGTAAACTTTGCCGCCTAGTCGTCAAAAGGCTCTAATAAATAAAATTAATTAACTAAATTTAATTAATGAATTAATATTTGAAAAAAAACTGTATTAACATCAAGTGTCATCCACTACAAGTTTTAAAAAATGTATTTGAACTTGAGTGGATGAATAAAAAGTATTTTATTAGCGATTGAAAATTTGAACAAGATATATATACATAGGGTCGGTTGGTTGGTTGTGTTGGTTTTTATGGCGCAAGAGCCATGAAGTTGACCATATTGCGCCAGAACAATTGTAAAATCATGTCAAATTAAAAATAAAAGACTGCCATACGTATACAAAACGATGTAAAAGGTGATCAGTTAAAACTGAATAATGCTTAAATAAGAGAATAAAAACCGATTGCTTTCAAAAATTCAAAAAGATGAACATGTGGAGTTTCACCAAGTAATGTAGGGAGTGAAATTGTAGTAGTATTAAATAAACGTAAACCCTGCGAGTTAAAATTTGAACATTCTGATAAGATGTGATGAACAGACATAGTACAGTGGCATTGTGAGCACATTGGTGCTTGTTCTCCGAGCAACAAATGACGGTGGGTAAATCTTGTATGCCCTACACGTAGCCGAGTTAATATTGTATCAGCCTTTCTGTTCTTTAAAGAAGGCCAAAATATATATACATAGGGAGAGTGTGAACTAATAGTAGGAATTGAAAAAACTGAGGAAACAAGCATTGTATTACACACTACCATTTTTGCTTTCTCGTATACGAAGTATACAAAGAGAAAGTATTGTATTCTTCGAAAAATCCGAACTTCAGATTTTGATGAATCTCCACGTTTTAGACCTCCCGACTCCGAAAAAAATTTTTTGGAATTATGACTGTCTGTCTGTGTTCACGACAACTTCAAAACTCTTAAAGCTAGAGGGATGAAATTTGTATGTGCCATTTGCACAGAATTTGTAGGTTATAGGAGGTGAGGTGGTGGAGTAAATGACCACCGAGGTTGGGAGAGTCCAATTCGTGTCTCCCCCCCCAAACTGCCGGTTTTAAAGAGGTTAGAAGAAAAAATTCGCCCCAGTATTAAAGAGTTAAATTACAATATCCATCTCCTGGTCTAGAATATTTTTAACAAATCAATTTCATAGCTTTTCGTGATTGGATGTCCTGCAAAAGTTCTTTAATGGAACTGCTGTTTTTTTTTTAAAGTAAGTATCTCTGCTTTATCGCCATGCATCAAATTTCATGAGCGATCTAACCTCTAGGAACGGTGATGTGACGTGGCGTTGTGGTAGTAGTGGTATAAGGTAAAACAAGATAAGTTGCAATGAACAATTTTATAAGTTTCAAAAACCATTAAATTTAAATGAAAATATAGAGTCATTTATATTAATTGATTTAGAATTGTATAAACATTGAAAACCATCAATAAAACAAATCGATGGTTTTTTTTATCAAATTTCATTACACTTGTGCGACGAATAAAGGTGTTAATTATTAATTTAATTTTTCTTTTATACTAAATTTTTAAAACCCATGTGTTCTAAGTGTGAAATATGTATGATTTTTCAAAAGTCGGTTACAGAATCCTAAAAACTGATACCTTATTCATCATTGCAGGATTGATATTATTTGAGAAAAAGGTTGTTGATCACAGAAATAATATATCGTCGCTTAACAAGCAACGCCACCTATCCCAATTTTTTGAAATTTCAGAGAGGAAGATTCAAATAAATATTTCGCAACCAATAACGAATATTTCTACATTTTTTTCACGTCTGGTTGGAACATGAGGTCTCATGTTCATAGTACATCTTAAAAAAATTCAGAAATACTCATTATTGGTTGCGAAATATTCATTTGAATCTTCCTCTCTGAAATTTCAAATAACTGAGATAGGTGGCATTGCTTGTTAAGCAACGATATATTATTTCTGTGCTCAACAACTTTTCCTCAAATAATAGAAATCCTGCAACGATGAATAAGGTATCAGTTTTTAGGATTCTGTAACCGACTTTTGAAAAATCATACACATTTCACATTCTATGTCGTCGCTTAACAAGCAACGCCACCTATCTCAATTTTTTGAAATTTCAGAGAGGAAAATTCAAATGAATATTTCGCGACCAATAATGAGTACTTCTGAATTTTTTTAAGATGTACTATGAACATGAGACCACTTGAGACCAGACGTGAAAAAATTTAGGAATATTCGTTGCTGGTTGCGAATAATTCATTTGAATCTTCCTCTCTGAAATTTCAAAAAGTTGAGATTTGTGGTGTTGATTGTTAAGAGACGACATAGAATTTGTAGTCATTCAGGTGCGGAAAAAATTGTCTAATGACAAAACTAATTATATTAATATATGCGGAAATTATCGTCTTCGAAAACCAATATCATCTTCTAAAACTAACTTATTTTAATCGCTATAAAGACTAACATAATCATTGAGAGCGGAATGCGACTAATTGAGAAAAATGAAAATCTCTTTAATAAAATTGCAGAATCCAAAGTGTCTAATATGCTAATTTTGTTAACATGTTTAAAAGCTCTCGCAAATTAGTTACACCAAAACTGCACATTCACCAGATATTTTCATCGCTCAGAGGGCAATTAAATTAATTAAGCTCTGTCTATTTTTCCTTACCTTAATCGATTTTTGCATCGTATTGATTTTCCCGGAGCTCTCGTGAAAAACAATAAACACATGATTCTCTCCCCGGTTTCAGTGAATGACGATCATTTTCGACGCCATCAGGGAATAAATTATGTTGAAATTTATATCTCACGGAGAAAAAAAGCGTGGCTGGTATTTGTGAAATGATAGTTTGAGTTCATGTATTTGGTTACTTAATGGTAGTGACATTCCTTATTATTTACGAAAGTGTCTAGCTGTCAAGAACAAGTCAAGTATAAATTCAGATATGAGAGAAGAAAATTAAAATTCAGTATTAATGGATTTCGAGCATAAAACAATAAGATTTCATATGTAAGGGGTGTTTCAAAAGTAATAACTATTTTCGTGAAATCAGACACTTTTTTTGAAGAATCCAAGCCCATTTATGTTATCATGTTTAAAATATGCTAAACGTGTATATTAATTTATATATTTTATTATCTTCAAGGCGTTTCAAAATGTTCATCTTCTATTTCAAAATTAATTACGTATAATTCCATCTCGATTTGCTCTACAAATTCTACACACACTTTGCTACTCGAAATTGATAATATCCTTTAAGAATGAATGCAGGAATTGATTGTGATAGGGCGTTTTCCTAACTTTTGAACGCGATTCTATGAACAGTTGTGTTGGGCATGCTGAGTTTGAAATTGGCCTATCTAATCGAAGTTTTTAATTCATTTTGGTACAATTGTTTAGTTTGCTTCGTTTTGCTATGGTTTATCACGGCTGTCCTCTACTTACCTGGTCAGGTACAGATATAATACATTTAATTTTCTCAACAAATTTCCGAATCTCCTTGTCTGTAGGTCTGGGTATATCTGAGATAGCAAAGATGGTTGCAGAAAGGTTGTCATTTCACTTTCCATAGGCTGTTCGCGAAAGAATTTCCGCGTAAACCATTGCCGCAAGGTTTATGTAGGAAAGCTTTTTATGAACTACCTCACGAACAAGGTCTGAACGACAAGTCCACGAAAGCATTTCCGCGCAAACCGTTTCGAAACCATTCCCACAAAATTGACCCACGAAAGCTTTTTATAAACCGCCTGTCCCATGGTGTGTAGTCCCGTCCTGTATAGTGGTTAGTGCGCTTGCCTCCCAACTTTATAAACGCGGGTTCGATCTCCGGCTCTGATGAATTTGAATTTTTATCCCCATTTACAATGGAATCGTACTAGTAAGATCAATTAAAAATTATATTAATTAAATTAATAATTAAGCTTTGATTAATTAATATTCCAAATTGATCTAATTAATTGGCATTCCATATAACTCTAAGCTCGACTAAGATGATGTAAGCATAAGAGGTATAAGAAAAGAGGGTTGGACCCCTCTGTAGGATTACGGCTTCGGAGGGGGAAGGGGTTCTATTTTGTCCGCCGAAGGAGGGCTCTTAACAACATTTTGAAAGGCCTGAAACAAGTTTGTAATAAAAGCTTGGGGAAATCTTACTAAAAACCTTGCAGAAAATCTTGTTTCTTGCTCAGTATTGAACATTTCCGCTACCTTGCCGAAAGGCTCAACCCTTCTCATGGAAACCTTTGTGACAACCCTTTACACTTGCCGGCGACAAGGTTTCCAAAACCTTTTAGACAAGCTTTCTTTGCTATCTGGGATGATATTTTTTAAATTTTTCTATTGCTTCTTTCACTTTTGCTCCACTGATGTATCATATCTGTACTATCATATCAAAAATCCATTCTTTTTTATCCTTTATTATAGAAATCAAAGACATTATTTCGGAACATTCTGTGTCTGGTTTCACAAACTAGGTAATATTCACAAACTAAATCATATATAAGATAAGTTGTCAGTATAGGATATTTTTCCATTAATAAACCTCGGACGAAAACGGACGAATCCCATCTGCAGATCGCCACATTTTAGTACTACTTTACCAAATCTTAACGATTGCTTTCGGAGTGATGAATGTTGGCCCCGGAACAGAATAACGCCAACATTTCAGCTTGGCGACGACAGGGTTCCCATTACTGCAAAGGTAGTTAGAATTTTTTTTTATTTTTCGAAACACTTACTATATAAACTCCTGAGAGGCAATTTTAAAAGACATGACGGTTAAACGAAAATCACCTATTTCAAAAGTTACTGGATTGTTTAAATTATCAGATGCATATGAACAACATCTATTCAAATTATCCAAATTAATTGCCCAAAAAATCCACGTTAACCAAATTAAGCGATAACCCAACATCTGCTAATTTCAGTCTTCCATTGAGTGTCGAAACAGTTTTGTACTGAATATTTGTTTACTTGCGTTTTGAATTTGATTTCTAAAATTATTAGATAGATGCGTGCAAAACAACATTCAATTTATTATCAAATTTAAGCACCGTTCAAATTTACTTATCCAAATGAAGTGATAGCTTAGCTTCTTCAAATTTCAGTTCTTCATTGTATATTTACTTTCTCACATATGAAGACAGCAGCGTGAAAACATTGCAATTATCAAAGAAATGGACCGACATATTTTTAGGAATAATCGACGTTCTACGCCTGCCTTCATTAGAAAAAAACATTTTTGGAATTATATTTATCAGTTGGTCTGTCTGCAAACATAAAAAAAAGTTGTAGAGAAACTGAGAAATGAAATTTGTTATGTGGATTCACACTGCATTTTCCGATCTATGTCCAAATTTTGTTGAACTCTTTACCTCCCTGAGAGTTTGCATGCTGAATTTTGAATCACACTGTAAGCAACTCGATTGTATTTTATTAGGAGATAACAAATCTTTAAATAATTTTCAAAAGAAAACTCTCCTTCAAAACATTTGATTTCAAAGGATATTGAGATTTTTATCTGCTTTATCTAAAGATTAACAAATTACTTTTCATAAATTATTTTATACTAAAGCTTACTTAAGTTTAAAATTTCTATAATGCGATCATTAATATTAGAAAGTTTTCATAAAAAAATCAACGAGACAATCATTCTATCAAGTAATAAGAGAATTATTTTTAATATCGACGTATTATTCTTCTGTCATTTCATTACTCTTGGTAGAATCAAATATCTTCATGTAATTCAACAAATTTAATAAATACTATTTTCAAATAAAATTATTTTTCATAAATACTTTTATTTCATAAAGTCATCACTAATATTAAAAAGTTTACATAAAAACAATCGAAGAGATAATCATCGTTACAAGTAATGAAAAAAATTGATTTATTATCGATGTACAGAGTGTCCAATAATTGTTGGACCCATTTCAAAAATTAATAAAAAAACTAATATTGATAAAACTAAACGTTTTTTTTAATGAGAGAGCAAATAAAAAGGTTTTTCTTCAGACAGATAACACGGTATTACGGCGTCCTAAATTTGCTAGTGCGAGTAAATTCCGTACGCAATGGCTACCGATAGACAGGAGCCATTGTGCGTTTACTGGTTTCCTATTTTAGTTTTTCTTAAGGGGAGTTGGAATCCAAAATCCGTTAAGCCTAACCCTGTTACTTCGGTGTACCTTTTCTCAAAATCTGTTATAGATTCATGTTTGAAATTTTTTATACAAGTAAAGTACATCTTTCTCATTATACTGAAATGATTTTTAAAAAATTCAAAAATTCATTTATTCCAATTTTTTTGTGTGTGTCAAAACAAAAAATGTGAAATTGATAATTTCGATGTACCTTTTCTCAAACTCTTTTCCAGATTAATGTATGAAACGTTTTGATACCAGTAAAATACACCTTTCTCATTATACTGAATCGAGCATTTTTTTAAAACAAAAATCAAAACGTTTTTTGCAATTTTTTTGTGTCAGAACGGAGTAAAATTTCATTATGTGTAATTAAACATTTTGTAAATTTATAAAAAATTAAAAATTAACCAAAAGCTCAAGCCAGTATAATGAGGCACATCGAAATTGTCAATTTGACATTTTTTGTTCTGACGCAAAAAAATTTGTACAAAATAAGTTTTTAATTTTAAAAAATGATTTCATTATAATGAGAAAGATGTACTTTACTTGTAAAAAAATTTCAAAAATGAATCTATAACAAATTTTGAGAAAAGGTACATCGAAATTGCCAACTTCACATTTTCTGTTTTGACATAAAAAAATTTGTAAAAAATAAGTCTTTGAATTTTTTAAAAATTAATTCAGTATAATGAGAAAGATGTAGGGGAAGGTGGTGTACCTTGGACATAGGTGTACCTTGAATCTATGCCGATTTTAGCGCCATCTGTATAGATGTATAGAAAATGTTATATGTATTTTGTACACTTGCCACCTGAGGTCCCAGTGTACCTGAACTTATTTGTCAAGGTGCTCATTTGAATGAATGAATCTTGAAAAAGGAAATTGACCCATCAAAAGTAATTTTTTTCCTGTTGAATTTTGTACTAATAGTTCCTAAACATACATAAATTAATTTATAGTAAAATGTCTAGCTTATAAAGCACAGTTTTAGCTATAATAACATGTGTTAGAAATTATGTTAACTCTAACCTCAATTTAGTAGTCAGCCATTTTCCATGAAACGGCCAAGTGGTGTACCTTGGACCATGCCCAAGTGGTGTACCTTGGTGCATGAACACTACATGGTCTACCACTTATGTTGTGGGAAAATGTGATGTAATGTGGAAGTTACCACCTCCCGTGTTGACTGGAGGATCTGAAAGGCAGCTTCGGAAATTAACATTTGGAATTGACTTGTCTAATCACAATGTTGGTTAAGCCTACTCATAGGAATGAAACTGTTGCTGTAATAATTTTATATTCGGTCTAATCTAAGACCTCATTAATTTTTTTCTGTAGCTAAAATACCAATAAATGCTTATGTTCAAACTATTCGGTTAGATTTTTTAAATCTAGAAATAGCTGGTCCAAGGAACACCATAACCAGGACCAAGGTACACTACCCATGGTGTAACCTTGGTCCTATTTGCACTTTTTTTTAAAATTGTAAATAATGCACTGAAATACTTTTTTAAAAAAATCTGAAAAAATGTATGTTGTGTATAAAGGCCTAAAATACGAAAGAAAAAATGTTTTGTTACCTTTCTTTTAGTAATTATCCAATTAAAAATTAAAAAGTAAAAATGGGACCTAGGTACACCACCTTCCACTACTTTACTTGTATAAAAAAATTTCAAACATGAATCTATAACAGATTTTGAGGAAAGGTACATCGAAATAACAGGGTTAGGGTTAATGAACTTCGGGTTCCAACTCCCCTTAAATATCCCAAAAAATATTCAGTTTTCACACAACATGCGAACTAACAAATTATAAAGCGTAAAATTCCCTATAAATATATGATTTTATTTTTATTCTAGCTTTAATATTTTCTTAAAAAATGGATCTCAAAAGTGGGACATTTTTAGTAATTTACGAAAACATAGATCACCGCAATGACGTGTTACATATCTGGAAAAAAACTTTTTCAAATGAGCTTTCATTTAAAAAAACAAAACTATAGTTTTAACATTCTTATTTTTTATTAATATATGAAATTTGTCCAACAATTCTCGGGCATCCTGTATTAATCTTCCGCTATTTCATAACTTTCAGCAGAGTTGAATATCTTCGTAGAGTTCCTCAAATTTATTCGTTTTGGAATGCAAGAAATATGGATAGCTTTGGTTGTAAAACGCGTCATACCTCATTTTATTGCTCAGAATTTTATTCGAGTGGAGTGAAGCCGAAAAAGAAATAGGAGACAGACAGCTAGGAACTAAAATAAATTTTCGTTGTCAGATTCGACTTTGAAAAAATCAATAGTCTCCTTAGCTAGAAATAACTGAAGGGAAAATAATTTTTTTTATGTAAATCTTCTTTTAAGTATTCTATACTTTAAAGA
>BGPR01031927.1:1148-17769 GCA_013235015.1 Araneus ventricosus | reverse complement strand
TTTACATTTTGTTTTAAAGAAAGGTTGGAAACTTTGTTATAAAATAATGCAAATAGTGAAGCAAGAACCCTTATGCAGCTGGACAAAAATTGAAGATTCATTGTTAGAATTAGTTACGACAGGTTGACTTGGAGACTTTAGTAGACTCTTTATAAAATCCTGGCTTCACACTAATTAATGCTAAAGACATCATACCCGCTAGTGGCCTTATGGGTTAAGTTATGGCAGGTAAGTGACATAACTTGGCGGGAGAATATTATGAGTTTCATCTTTGACAATGGTCTTAACCACAGTTATTGAAAAATAAATATCGACAAACACTTTAGCGACGAAATGATGGCAGCTAGAGGTTCCCCTGTTTTCTCCACGCGAAACACAAACGTCGACCAAGTTCTCCTGAAAAACCTACACGAGGAAAGCCTACGCCGTATATTGGAACTAAGTCGTAGTTTTAACATAGGCGCTCCAAGGCTTCTTTCAATAACAGAAGAAGACACACTTCCTCTCCATCCTGACTCATAACCTTAACTTAATGTGATATACAAGTGTGATTAGAACTACCCCTTAATGGGGCGTTAAATATTATACATCTATTCACATGGGATTTGTTCCTGTCACCACCAGATGGCGCTGCGACGCTTATGCTGTAACGCTACCTGATGCCACAGAGAGCAAGAGGTCAGAGATAGGCAAAGTCTCGAGTAGGAGAGACCTATTGCCTTTATCTCCATCGAGGAAAAGATTTCATTAAAATTCCGGCAACTGACCACACATAGGAACTAGAGGTTGGTAAGACTTAAGAACATGGTGCGGTTTCTCGACAAACTAGGAAATTGCGCCAACCAACCAAAAAGTCGCCAAATATCCGCCATCTTGTATGGTTTAAAGATGGCGGCGATTCTAATGACAGCCATGGCAAAAAATGTAAATAGTACATAAAATTGAAAATAATACATAAAATTGTATGAAATTTATCATGAATTTTCTCAAATTCTGACACAAATTAGAAATTCTTGCAAAGTTTTAGGGTTGCCAACAAAATGAAGACCACATTTGGCGAGGAAAAAAAATTCAACTTGGCGGACCACACCATGTTCTTAAATCGAGCCCTAGAGGTTCCCCTGTTTTTCTCCAAGCGAAACACAAACGTCGATCAATTCCTCCTGAAAAATCTACAGGAAGAAAGCCTACGCCATTTATTGGAACTAAGCCGAAGTTTTAACATAGACGCTCCAAGGCTTCTTTCAATAACAGAAGAAGACACACTTCCTCTCCACCCTGACTCATAACCTTAACTTAATGTGTTATACAAGTGTGATTAGAACTACCACTTAATGGGACGTTAAATATTATACATCTATTCACGTGGGATTTGTTCCTGTCACCACCAGATGGCGCTGCGACGCTTATGCTGTAACGCTACCTGATGCCACAGAGACCAAGAGGTCAGAGATAGGCAAAGTCTCCAGTAGGAGAGACATATTCCCTTTATCTCCATCGAGGAAAAGATTTCATTAAAAGTCCGACAACTGACCACACATAGGCGGTCTAGCGTTATTTCTGTACGCAGCAATACTATATGATATTACGCATCGCAGACAATCCGACAACTAGAAATTATTTGTGTTAATGTAGTTAAACCATCATCTGTACATTTTTCGTCATCATCTTTGTCTGTAAGTATATAATAGATGGATATGTTGCTTCAAGTGGGGTGATTCGTGTTATTTCAAACCCAACACATCCACATTCATGCTAAGAAGTATTCATTGTGAAAAGAATGGACTTGAATGCGTGTTTTCCGCTGAGTAGAAGTGACTGAAGCTCTCTATAAAATAACTTTTGACACTGTGAAGCTATAGAAATATTGCAACCACGCTGCAGTTCAAGATAAAATACTTTTATATTAAACAAAGCAATATATTAAATACTTTTAAGATACTAATAAGATATTAAATATTTTTCGCAAGTTTAATAATTCATTTTTATTCAGTTCGATCTGAAATATATTAGCTTAAAGAGGTTTTAAATTGCATGCCATTAATATAAATGTTCCAACATGGAAATGTACGTTTACAAACGAAGTGCCAGTTAGTCTGATGAAAAAGTTTATCTAAACAATTTTATGTATTTACTCGCAAGACACAGACTTCTGCAAATAAATTTTCATGATAAGATCTAATTTTTATACATATTTAAATTTTCTATACTATTCCTGGGAAAGTTTCTGGAACATTTTAGTAGATGAGAATTCATATTCTTCTTTTTCTTCCTTCTTCTGAAAATAATATGAATTTAAAATTAATGTTAACTCAAGACGAACAATTAGAAGTAATGCAAATCAATTCCCTTAGGAAAACCATTGATATCCTTCAGTTTGAATTTCTATCGAATTCTCTTTCTTGTTATTTAATTTTTTTGTAATTATAAGAAAATTATTAAAATATCATTTCAGTCATCCCTAGAGTTCTTCTAAGCAGCAAAAAGATTTATATCAGCATTGAGCACTGAAAACGCCTCTCTAAAATAAGAAAGAAAGATGCAAAAACTAACTAGGGATTTCAAAGAAGGTAAAACTATTTTATATATAACAGAAGTGAAAATAAATTGCTTAATAAGAATATAGAATAAAATATTTTTCTAATTTTTAGAATAATTTACAGAATGATGAAGATAAAAAATCTTCTTTCCATTGAGTTTTTTTAACTAATCTTAAAAGTAGTCTACATTTTTATTTCGAAATGAAAAAGAGAAAGTTCTAAAAATATCCTTTCGAAGGAAAAGTAAATGGCTGTAGACAAAATTCAAGAGAAATTTAAAATCTTTTATATAGTTATGCAAATAACTTTTTTGCTAAAGCTCCCTTATTTCCAAAATTTCTTTAGATAAAATTTGCTTTTTCTATCATTTAATATAGCTTTCTGAGCGAATAAATTTCCATTTTCGACAAAAATTCAAATAGCTGCAACTATCGCTCGACGAATGAAATTCAGGTAAAAATCTTTTTGTTATTAAATACTTTTTCGCAAGTTTAATAATTCATTTTTATTCAGTTCATTCTGAAATATATTAGCTTAAAGAATTTTTTAGTTGCATGGCATTAATATAAATGTTCCAGGTAAGGAAATCTCCATTAGCAAACGAAGTGCCAGTTAGGCTTATCAAATGTTTCTCTAAACTATTTTATATTTTTACTTGCAAGACACAGATTTCTACAATAAAGTTTCATGGAAAAGATCTAATTTTTATACATATTTAATTTTGAACACTATTCCTGGGAATGTTTCTGTAACATTTTAGAACATGAGAATTCATATTCTTCTCTTTCTTCCTTTTCTTGAAATCATTATAGTTTTTAAGGTAGTCTTTCGAAAATCAAAATATGAGAAGGGCGTAAAGCTTTCATTATTAATTAACAACGAAATCATTTTTAAAACCATTGTTCTATTTTATGACTTTTTTATTCTTCTTGATAATTTCAATATATTGAGTATTTCCCATGGGAAAGTTACTATTTGTACTCATCCAAGTGTTAAATATTTGCTTCAACTCTAAATTATTTGTATTCATCAAAGTGTGAAGCTTTACTTCAACTCTAAATTATTTGTATTCATCAAAGTGTGAAGCTTTACTTCAACTCTAAATGATTTGTATTCCTCAAAGTGTGAAGCTTTACTTCAACTCTAAATGATTTGTATTCATCAACGTGCGAAGCTTTACTTCAACTCTAAATGATAAAGATTGAATGAGAAGTATGTAGATATTACATACTTCTCATTAAATATGCCTCAAAAGAGACACTGAAATTCTTCCTCTATATACTAGATTTAATTTTCTCGAAAAATGACACACAAGAAAACAAATCTTTTCGTCAGCATTAATGAATTTTTATCCAACTCATTGGATATATTTGTTTATGGCATTGCGTCACAATTTACCATTCGAGTGATATTAAGACGTCAATAACAATCGAAGCTTTGCTTTTGAAATTTCATCTATTTGCTCGTATAACGCCTTTTACTTGCTGACCCATCTACAAATAAATTCTTTCGTAACAATAGTTAAAATGCCGCTTATGACAAAATGGATGAGATACTCTATTTTTCCCCTCATACGAAGTACAGAGAAATAAAGCATTGTAACCGACAAAAAAATTCAACCCTTCCAGTTAGATAAATCCACGCACTGTAGAACTCTAAATACGGAAAAAAGAAAAATTATGTCAAAGTTTGTCCATGTATATGTTATCATAGTAATTCAAAATCTTAATTGTCTAGATGGATAAATTCTGGCATGTGTAGTTTAACTATTTAATCCCAATTCGACTATTTTTCTCCTTGGCCCTTTAACACCGGAATATTTTGGGTGGATGCGGCATGAATTGGACTCTTCCAATCAGGGTTGTCGTTTACCTCATCACCCCAACCCCTGTTATAACTGAGCTGCGACAGAAAAAGTAAATTGAACCCCCTACCGCGCTTATCACCGAAGCGATCTCAGAACCTCATCTCCCCTTAAAAGAAGTCAACCGTCTCATTTCTGATTTTGTCCATGTTAAGGCGAAATTTCTAGACCATCACGGGCAGCCTTGCTCGATCTGAGATGGTTAAACTAAGACTGTAGATCTGTATTCTATTTTGGACTGAACTATCAACGAGAAGTTGTACATTAGTAAACATAAAGCACTAAAATTTGCTCTTATGCTGGCACTGATGAATTAAGGCTTGACATAAATTTACCTTTTTAGTTATCTCTGAATAATAAGAACAACGATTAACGATTCGTTAAATGCACAACTGTATGGAAAAAAGTAAATAATTGGTTTCATATTGCAAGTAACTCTGGTTCGGATGTTAAGGGATTGGTTTGAGCCCTATATCTCCACTATCGGGAGTCCAATTCCTGGTCGAAGTCTGTTAATTCTTAGAATGTCAAAAGCACCTAGAATCCGTTTGCTTTTATCATTCGGCGTATTAAAAAATCTTTGAGAGCTTTTCTGGATTTGGTTTCCAGAAAAAATTAATTTGAGGCTGAGTTTCATCATCGTGAGACGCTATTCACTTACTCTTATGAGTAGGCTAGAATTATAAGAAAAACAACAGGTGATACAAATTGATTTCAAAATATTGAAGAAAAACCATGCACCAAAATAAACCAATACACAGTGATAACGGTCACGAAGCTTCTTCAGTAGGGAAATACTGAATGGACGCAAAATAAAAATTCCGGTGCTTTCTGTACAAACTTTAGCAGGTGCTGAAGCATTACAAATTCTTTGTCGGAAATGAATAGATTTTCGTCAAATGGTCGATAAGTCGTCTGCCCATAGAGAAGCTGTCTATAAAAGATTTTCTGGGATGATTTTCTTAAGATTATTTTCTCATTAAAGTGACTTTGAAATCAAACAATGGAATAGAGCAAAAAAAAAAAGCACACAAAAAAGGAAAAATAAAAAATTTGGCTTTTATAAAATTGACGTTCGAGAATAACAAAGTATTAATATTTATGCTTCCATTCATCACGGGGAAAGTATAAGGTGACATCACATTCTCTTTAGGAAGGAAATTGCAAAAGAGTGTTTTATCCAGGATGGCATTTTTTAGCAGCTCTGGCAACACTTTTTTACAATAGAGTTTTGTTTATTTCCAGGCTTTTTAAGCAACTTCGATTTAGAATTGGCCGAAATTATTGGCCTCTCGTCGTTTCTGCATTAAATTATATAAAACATTAAGTGAATGTTCAAGTTTTTTCCGAGTTTCAGTTTCTACAGTATGACTTAAAATCTCATAAAATCAAATCCAAACTTAGTTTTTCAGTTTTCAATAATTTAAATGAGCTCATAATATGTACTATGAATATGCATATACGCAACAATGAAACAAATAAATAAACGCCAACTTATCATCCTAGTTCTCGAGGTGAACTAGACAGAGGGGCACTAGACAAAGTAAAATTTAAATGTGGAGCTTGTCCTATTATAAACCGCAATTTAGAAAACAATTGTAAAAAGATGAATTACAGCTCGTACGATAGATGGCGCCAGAGGTCCTATTCATGATACTTATTGGTCAGCGCCCTCTTTCCTCCAATAAATCTAGAGAGCTTTGAAATTAATTGAAGATCGGCGGAGATGGCCGATCCCTCTTTCGCCGAATGTTATGTGAGCCTTTCGCCGCTATCGCTACTGCGAAATCGAAAGAAATGACGATAACGTGGTAACTACTATTTCTTCTCCTTTTCTTCTCGGGATATTCTAACTGAAATAACTATTATAAGTTTAAAGATTTTTCTCTTAACAATGTAACTGATGTAACGACCATCTATCATTAAGTGTTGTCGATTTGGTTTTAAGCAAACATAACGTAATGTCTTTACCCTAACTTCCGTTTTATGTGTTTCGTTTGTAAATATTCTCTGCCTGTAAAACTCGCCCTTTAATTTTTAAATAAATTGTATTTGTTTTAATTGAAGCCTCCTCATTATTTAATATCTTTTTAAATAAACCCAAACAAACCCCCTAGACAAAACCGAGCTAATACCCGTAAATGGGTAAAAAGTGTGACTTTGGCGTAAGTGAGACAAATCCTATATAAATAAAAGTCATGAGAACCTTTTTGATTTAAATAAACCAAACAAACTTTAAGATTAATTGAGTTAGAATGGACGTCTAGTTTTGAAGCAACACGTGGGCCTTTACTGGATGAATCTCACCACTTTGTACAGTGCTGATATGACGAGGATGGCACCTGAGCCGACACATCCTCTCCAAATTTCCACGAAAAGACAGAAGGAAGGCACTCTACCTTTGACTAATTTACAATGTACCAGACCCGCATACACGTCGGATTTTTCTTGAAATCGGGTCTCGGTGCCGAGTCTCCCGCGCGAGGGGTCTCAATGAAGTTTTAGTAACAATTTATATACTTTTTATATCAGAGCTTTAAATGAGACAATATCCGAGAACCAAAGTATTACAAGAATCTTTTTAAAATCGTATGCTATGTAAGCCACATTGATGTACTTTTTTCACTAATATTCTGTTAAAAATAACCGATTCATGATCAGCACTAATTCTTATTAATAAAGGGACAACAGATGAAACAGTCAGAAGGTCAAAAGTGCTTCATTAATTTAAATGAATGATCCTCTTGCGACTTATGAAATTTAAAGAACAATTTATATGATCTCCATTAAATCTTCTACTGCAAAATGGTACAGCTCTTGGAACCATACTTGAAATCATTTCAAAAGCACCATCTATTACGTGAACAGACCTGATGAACTTTTATTACTTTAATTCTATTAAGAAATGCCAGAATGACGAATCATAGTGCCAAGTTATTATTAAAGAGACAACAGATCAATAGTAAAAAAGTCAAAGGAACCTCAATCATTCTAGGGAATTCAGCTCTTCCGCCTTATGGAATTTCAAGCTCCCCCTGGGAGAGACTACGAGCTCGTGGATAAGTAAGCGAATTCTCTCTTCTCCTGTGTGAAGGAGCGAGAACCCACTCTCTTTTCTGTTGTGTAATGGTGTGGGGATGAGTTACATCTAATCCAATGAAGGGGCTTATCTCCTCAGGGAGGTGTTGGGTCTTGGCTGGTCATGACCACCAGGGCTCCGACCTTAGTCCTCGACTGCTGTTGTGACACCGATTATTCAACGACTCTCATGCCTAAGCAGGTCGGGGATAGGTGGTGAATGTGGAATTTCAAGAGTGTTGAAAATATCGCGAAATGTCAACTATGATTCCACCGGGAGTACCTCAAATATGTGGTTGACAAGTCTCCACTTCCTTGGAGTGTGCAAAAAAGGAACTGTATACATGCTGGGCACATTTCCAATGATAGAACGTGCCTCATTCGGGAGTTGTTGGTGCTTTTTTTAACTAACCATAGTGTTCATGTTATCATCGCGGTGACATGGTAATTGAGGATCCGGATGCATATTTACAAACCCTACCCTGATAGAACTGAGGCACGAAATCGGACAATATGATTGGCTCGCTTCGCCGAGAGCCAATGACGTCGTTCTTTGCTCTCGTACGGAAATTATAACAAAACAAGCGATTGAATGTGGACTTTGAATTAGTTTAGGATTCCGTTGCTTGGGCTTCGCGAATTTTGTTCTACGATACGCACCTACGTAGCAATTTTATTTAGTCTAGCGATTATCCTTTTTTTAGCTTTATTATTATTGGCCTTAATAATAATAATTAATAATTTTGCTATTATTTGGCATTAGTTATAGTTAGATTAGTTGACTTTGAAACATCAAATGAACTATTTTCACTGGAATGACGGCAAAAAAACCCAACAACATTAACCTGTTAGTTAATACCCTTCAAACAAAGTTGTTATCATTAGACTTTTCATTAGTATAATTTCTTACAGTGTGGGATGTTTCATTTTTTATGATATTTTAAAAATAATTTCATTTTTAAAAATATTACAACCCACTGAAGAATGTTTTCTGTGCTCAACTGTGGGGAAAGGGAGAAAAGTAGGACGACTCTTGTTTTGTTATGATTGCCGTAAGCTACGTGCGAGAGCTGAAAACGACGTCACTGCCCCTCGTAGCCAATGGTATTGGCCGATTTCCTGCCTTAGTTCTATAAGGGTAGGGTTTGTAAATATGCGATCCGGATGCGGGAAGGCAGCGTGGGAATATTATTTTTTGTTATGAAATTAAAGAACAATTAAATTGTCAGTTTAAGAAAGAAACGAATCCAAAAGCTGATTTTTTTCTGGGGGGGGACTTAAAGAATTCTGCCTAAATATTTTATTTACTATTTTTTAACCAAATTTTTATATGATGACTTGGATTATTGATTTACCAAATGATTTGCGTTCCTTTTTGCAGCTAACAATGAGTGTTTATAAGAAAATACACGTGCGGTAAAAAAAGGAATTTCGAATTTTGTATATTTGTTCCCTTGTTGAAACTGCTGATTCAATTTATATACTTTACATTAGCGCTTCTACTTTAATATGAAACAATTAATTATATTCGGGAAACAAAGGCGTTATTGGACAAACGTCTCACCACATGTTACGTAGGAAACATAATGTGACTTTCTCATCTATAATCTGCTAAAGAACCACGAGCCAAGTGGCTATTTTATTATTAGAACATCAAAAAATTAACCTTTTTATATAATTAATTTTATCTGATATAATAGAATTTATCGATATCAATGGAGGAAGCCACAAAAATGAAGGATGTAATAGAATAGCATCGCATTAAGATTTGAAATACAGAAGAAAAGTCTAAAAAGAGAATCCCAGACAATATGGTTCAAAGATTTACTTGAAATAAATTTCTCCCACCAGTAACTTTCAGTTATTACTGAAAGTAATACTGGCAGTAGAAAAAAATTGAAATATTTTTCGCATAATTTCATTTCTAATCCTCCTTAAAGCGAGAACTTGAAAATCATTTCCAAAATAAATCCAAATATTTTGAAATCCCAACTGTATGAGAAGGTATCAAACAAATAGCTTGTTGATTGGTTTTCTTAATGATACATAAAAGAGTTTTCTAGAAGTCTCAAATGGATGTGCGTAGCAAGTTAAAAAATGTTAAGAATAAATTTGTTTTCAGCTCGCTGTTGAAGTTGAATGTCAGAATACATTTTGATACAACGATAATATCTTCTCGGAAATATATAAAATACATTTTTAGGTATCTTCGTTTTCAGTGGACAATATAAACCGACAAATGCCGCGTCATTTGTGTATTAAAAATCTCATCCATTTGTGATGAGAAGTAAGTAGATTTGTGAAATTAAGCAATCGCCTTTCATGGAATGATTTATCACCAAGAAGTACTGTGAGGTCCTGAAAGGCACCCGCAAACTTTCCCACGGAAAAAGTGACCGGGCCTCCCAGGTCGCTAGCAGAGAGCGGTTAGTCAAAGGGGCCGACAAACCCTTCCCAGATTGCGTCATCCCGGAGGGTCTTCGTTTGAAATTCACCGCCATTTGACCTCGAGTGGACACACACGGAGCAAGGGAGATGCATGGCGTACGCCTAGCGCCAATTGCGATTGAGGAGTTAAAGACAGAGTTCTATCATTGGGAGAAGGGTCCCATCTCCTGCAAATGAGGAGCTGAACTTTTGACCCCGCCTAAAAAGGGCAGGTCCCAAGGAGGGTTTTTAAACTGGAACGAGAGAGAAATGGAGAGGAGGAAGGAGAGAGGAAGATAGGTTGGTTTTGAAGAACCGGGGAATTAGATTCCCGTGACGGAGATTTTTGGAAAAGCAGTTCTCAGGCTGAGAAGCTGCTGTACCGCGCCTTGCCCCGTTTAACCTAAGCCGACCCTTGGCTGCATATCGCTCGTCTCGAGTGAGAAGTTCTTAGGAACCCTTGATATAACCCGTGAGAGGTTATCTGCTAGAAATCTGAGCGGATTCTTCCCTCAGATCATTACTTCGGACTCATACTCGCCTAGAGTAGAACCTTTAGAACTTTGCCATACCTCGAGTGAACTCGTGAAATCTGCGAACTGTATTTCCAGATTGAATTCTGACTTGTCTAATGCTATCTCGTCCTGAGTAAGCGGAGTTGTGTAAATCGATATTAATTTGTATAAATTGTAAAAATTCAATTAATCAAGAATTTGTCATTAAAATATTAATATCTTAATATGGCTGTGTCGTCTGGAGAGTCTTTCATAGCTTAGCATCGCTGAGCTAAGACCCTACAGTGCCTCCACACTAACTGTCAGTGATCAGTACTACGTAAAAATATTGAAGAAAATAAGTGACCGCGGAAAACGGCTTGATCCAGCATCCATCTGAGGCAGAATTCACCATTGTAATGCACACCCTCGTGTTTCCAGCGTTGTTGCACAATATTCAGTAGAAAAATTATCAATTGATTGAATAAGCTATTAGTATATATGCTGTAAAATATATGCTGTAACCTCCACACTGTCCAGATATAGCTCCGTGTGACTTATTTTGCTCCTTCGTTTGAAATCAGAACTATGGGGGTCAGAAATTGCACTCATCATAGGCGTTTTGAAGAAGGAAGAACAAAGCTATAAACTCGTTTCCCTGAGATGCAAATCTTGGCGGAAAAGCTGGCCACTTTGGCGACAAAGGGAATTTTATAGAAGGGCCTCGAACTTTCCACCTATTTCTACCGGCTTCATGAACTTTCTAGAGATTGCGTCACTTCAAGTTGAAAAAGCATAAAAGCAAGCTCTCAAGCCAAGAAGAGTGAGTTGGAATTTGATCAGCAAGCAAGCTGGTGAACCGATAAGAAACCGTTGAGCGTTGTTTTGAGGGTGGAGATCTCTGTTGTGAATTTTTACGAGTGCTGTTTTAACACTTGTGCTACGTTTCTTTTCTTAGACTGTTTTTAAAATAAAGAGCTTTATTTTTTAACTCTGCTTATTGGACTGCATTCACGTACACCTACAAGACAATTTCGTTACAATATGTTGTAAAATATATGCTGTAACCTCCGCACTGTCCAGATATAGCTCCGTGTGACTTATTTTGCTCCTTCGTTTGAAATCAGAAATATGGGGGTCAGAAATTACACTCATCATAGGCGTTTTGAAGAAGGTGGTTCAAAAGTAGATGTCAAAAGGATGAGTTACAGAACTGGGAACCACGCTGTATCAAACTGGGGATAATTTAAAAAATATCATATCGAGTTGAATTCTGCTTAATGTGTTTAATGAGCGATAAATGAATTCTTATAATTTTCTATTTTTAAACGCACAGATTAATAAACTTACATAAAATTAGTTCCCAGCTTTAAATTTTTTCCTTCTGTACAATAGGAAATTTCAAAAAGTCTTTATTTTTTTATGTACTTTAAGTGAAATGTATTGTAAAATTATCACAGATGATGATATCATATCAAATAAAGTGTAAATATTTTAATGAATCTATTTTCTGAATGTGATTCACCTGAACTTTCTAAGAGCATGTCTTCTTTTAAAACTAATTTGCATGTTCTAAAACATTCTGCGAAATTTTACGAATCAGAAATTTCAACGGATAATCTTAATGATAAAATTAAATGTATTATAGAGCAGTATTTGAAGAATTAGGGAAGTTATCTTTTATAATGTTTTGTTGCTCAGTTTAAGATTCTAGAATTAGAATATTCAGACTTTTGTGGACTTATTTGTCCTTGACGACCATGCATTATTTTAAAATTTTAAAAACACAATTTTCAATTAATAGATTCAATATTTATTCAATGCGAGGCGCTCCACTTTGTATACTTTATTTGGTAATGAATTTCAGAAAAAATATTTTCAAGATTCCATGTTATGTAATAATGAGTTATAAATTAAAAGCTAAAAAGAAGAATATATATAAAATTACTTATTTTGACTGAATTTAAGGTACATTAATTTTTCAAAATATCTCAGATTTCCACAAAATAAATCCCTTTTAAGACTAGAAAATTCGATACTCTTGTGCTTCAGTTATAAATAGAAAAATTCTGAAAATGCAATTAATTACTCAATTATGTTTTTGTATTGCACAAATTAGATATACTTAAGCAATTAGGTACTATTTCAAAAATAAATCAGAACAAATATTTCTTTACGACGTTGTCATCATTTTTGCGAGGGAATAATGATTTTCTTTCTTTTAAATGTATACTCTTTATTGCTTCGAACTTCTTAAAAATTCTTTGAAATTTCTTTCTAACAAAGAGATTTTGAAAAGTTAAATATGATTGAAAAAAAGTATTTTCATTAGATAACAATTATGTAGTGAAATTTTGCTTTTCTTTAATATGTCTGAGAGCAAACTTGGAGTATTTGTTGTGATATTCCAAATAACAATTGATTTTCAAGTAACAAAATGTTTTAAACATGATATCTAATGGCTTCAAACGGAATAAAACTTCATGATGTTTTTTAATTTTCTAATGGACATCGAAATTTCATTATATTTTGTTTATTTATCATCGGACATCGAAGGAGAAGATTGTCTTGACTCAACTGTTTGAAAAATCCATTAATACAATTATGTACTTATATCTGGTTAACGAATTCGAAACTTCAGAGACTTCTTCATCTCCTTTGCTTCAATTTGAATATATCACATGGATATTAAACATTTTATTCAAATATTCGTCAATAATTAAAATAGAATTTTTCGATTAAAATAATTATTATGATCATTACTTAATAATCGCTGAAGAGGCTAAAAATTATTTATATTTTAATATAAAAACAATTGAAGCAAAAATAATATACTATATTAAAACAGTTATAATAATCACGTGATAGAAAATACAGGGAAGAAATTTTCAAATTGTATGATGATATAAAGAAAATTAAAAAGTTACTGTATGCTATATAAATTACAATATGCAAAATTGTCTATATATTTAAAAGAATTGCCAAGAAAGGAAGAGACTTTCAATGTCAAGACTTTTCTTCTTCAAGACTTTTTTATGTTTATTATTATTTTTCTAGTTTTCAACGAGACGAAAGAAAATGTTGATGGACTACTGATGCAAGAAAAGCCCTTTTAGATCTGTAGAAAGTCAATTTTGAAGAGATGGGACAATATTAACAACGGAAAATTTGGACGCATGACTCCAAGCTTAATGGTGCAACCTATGACGAGATGCCCAGAAACTGCAGACGAATCGCTTTGGACCGAATTGGAAAAGTGACTACAAATAAATTTTCTATAAAATCCTTTTACCATCAGTAACTGTATGACGAAAAGGGTTGGACGAATATCCACAGAAAGAGATATCTAAGACGATATTTTGTGCGAGCCGGGAAAAGAAAATGTGGGGGCTAGTGTCAAAATCATTTAAAGAAAGCAAAAAACTAAGAAATACTCTGAGGTAATCGAATTAAACAAACAAGGAATCAATTCTAGTCCATTTTATCAAGGGCTAAGGACTATATTCGAAATGGATTCAAAATATTTTAGAAATTTTTCTGTAAGAAGCTTGAATTACAACAAATGTAGCTTCTCTTAGCCCGAAATTTCCCAACAATAGACAAAGGATATCTGTACCACCAAAAAGCACTATTTGAAAAGAGAAAGAAAAACCAAACATAAACATAAAAACGCTAGCAAGATTAATTAAAAAATATCTTTAGCTTTCCGGTTGAATAAAAGCCTTCATGAAAACAAACTTATCCTATGTTATGAAGAGAGACACAATGTCCCCATGCCATCACAAACTAACGCTAATTTCCCGCCCAAACAAGCAATCACCCCCATTTTTTAAAGGAAAACTAGAACCACGACGCCATATGTATTCGAAAAGACAAAACAAAAGGAGGACAAAACAGGAAGGATAGGGATCCAAACCATTTATTGAAATTAATGAAAAAGTGAAGTTCCAGTAGGTATTTCAGACTATGCAGGTGTTTCAAGCAGATGTCTTAGTTTCCATCTAGGCCCGAATGAAAAGTGATAGATTTTTTTTAGATTTTATATTACAGATTGCTGTCAAGGATAAGATATTTAATGCCGTGAATATTAAATTTGAAATGGTTATCATTGAGATTCTGTATCTGATCTAGTATCTGATTTTCACTGCCAGATTTTCTATAGGACCAACATAGACCATGAACTAGAGCGGAACCATCAAAGGTGCAGAAGAAATAACAACCAAATATTTACACAATTTTCTGTGTTATTTTGAAAAGGCCATATAAAATTTTGTTTCAAAATCTACATCAGTTGCTTCAATATATTGAGCCATACTTTTTTGTCTTCTGTGGGCCTTATCGTGCTTTGTCCTTACTTTTCTTTGCATTGAAAGGGACTTGCCCACTTCAATGACCTTTCAAACCAATTCACGGACAAAGTCTCTAAAGAAGAAGTTCCAGTAGGTATTTCAGACTATGCAGGTGTTTCAAGCAGATGTCATAGTTACATTTTTTCTTAAATATTGTAATTTTGAATAAAAGTTTTAACGTGGCTCCAAGATTACAAAGATTGTATTAAGTGCCTATATGTTTCAGAAATAAACTTTTGTATTTTAAATTGAAAATTACATAGTAAAGTTTTTGAGTCGGGAGGGGGCACAGAATATATTTTGGCCTATGGCATAAAAATGCGTAAACCCGGTCCTGCAGATTTTTTTTGTGTGTGTTCGAATATATATTTTTTATTTTAAATGTATATACCTGTTTATGTCATAACAATTTTCTGTAGATTATTATGCATTATTTTTGCAATGCCATATAGCGTATTAATTCAGTGTTCAGATTGTTGCAGATGTGGTCATATCCAAAATGATCTGCAAAAATGGCCGTCTCCAGAACAAAGTGCGAGAAACTTTCCCAACTCTTCATACCTCGCCACTATAAACTGCGTACTGGAACACACTGCAGAAATGCTTCGAAAGCAATGAATTTTTTCTTCATTTCTTAAATCTCATTTTGTCTAAGTGTGAGAGAAAATTAATTTTCTATTTTGGAGATGGCCATTTTTGCATAGCAGTAGAGTCAATTCATAATACATCTTACGCTATGTTGCAACTTCCCAGCTAAAAAGAATCTGCAGAAAATTTTTTGAAGTTTTCTTAAAGATTTCTGCAGATTTTTTTGAAGACAGAAAAAATCTGCATTTTTTTCTTCAGTTTAATCTGCAGAAAATTTTCTTATTATATTTTTCTCTAAATATTCTGCAGATTATTTGAAGACAGAAAAAATCTGCATTTTTTCATCAATTAATTATTCTTCTTGTTGGAAGATTATTCTCTAAATAAATGCTTTGCTTTACGATTCGCAAAGTCTAATAAACTAAAAAGCATTTAGGAATAAATTAGATTTTTAATGAAAAAAACCTTTTTCAGAACCAATAGCTGGTCAGGAAAATGAGTTGTGGGAAAAGTTAATTAGATAGCAGCGAAAAGGCGTATGCACAAATTGTCTTATGCTGTGTTTTATTTAGAATTCCTACCTTTTTTTGAAGCTCTGAGATTAAAGAGAAATTTTTGAAACTAAAAAAATTAAAATTTAAAGGGCATTCAACATAACTCTGATAGTTCAGTTTCCTTAAAGTGAGATTTCATTAAATCTTTCAGTTTTAAGCCAATGATTTGCATCTTTTTAATCGGAAATAAAGTTTGAAATACCAAGGATAGCATTATTTTTATGCAAATGATTTTTGGAACAAAAATTATATTTTTATATTATTTTGTTATTGATATTTTTATATGTTTTGTTTTATTTATTTATATTTGAAGAGGGACGAGACTCATGTTTATGTGGAATGCCGCTGTTGAAGAATTAATTCAATTTCAGGAACCATTTTTATTAGATGGCTAAGTTCCACGACACAGTGCATTAAAAGGTGCAAGACAGAGAACAACAATACAACACAAGTACACAGAAGAATAAGAGAGAGAGGCATCATGGGGAAAACCCGGATGGCTCTCGTAGCGCCACCTACCATAAAAAGGGGAAGGTATTGAATTGTAACCGCTACATATTTATTTTTTATTTATATTTGTATTTTATTTTTATATTTTTATTTTATCAATATTTTTATTTTATGTACATTCTTAATTATTCTCATATAATAAAAATTCAAAATATTTTTAAAAATGATTAAGTTTGAAAACTGTTGCCTGTTGTTTTTAAACACTCAAAGTGTGCAA
>BGPR01031926.1:0-17769 GCA_013235015.1 Araneus ventricosus | reverse complement strand
ACTAAGTTCTGCTCATTGTTTGAGCATATCTGTAACTTTCTTGAAAGCAAGTTACAGACAGCACCTCGAAATAATTTGTTCAATAAATTAATAAAATGACTGAATATGAGTTGAAATAAATACCGAAGCTAAGCTATTACTAATTCTAAGGGTTCTAGAATCGACACTGACACTTAGGAAAACTACGCAGTTGAATTTAAAAAAATAATATTTAATAAAAAAACTTCTATAACTATGGCCGATAAATCGACCCGAAACGAACTACATTCTTTTAAGCATACTCAAACAATACAATCAAAACCGACGCTACAAAACTATAGTTCGCGATTAATTCTAATACGGTGGAGAGCGCCCTCTTACGATGAGGCAGACCAAAGGATTAAACTGGAACATTTTCCACATGAGTTACGCACATTTGATTGATATTACGTATTCAGAGTTTCTATGTAAGATTGTTTGAAACTGATGTTGAGCTGTAATATGCGATAATCTGCTCATTCTTCTATACAGAAACACACCAAGAAGTTGAAATGAATCCAGTTTTGATATTTCATATTTCAAAAAATTATTTTCTTTTTGCTTCAGACAAGCGGCAGAGGTGGGGAACCTTTTTGCATCGAAAGGCCTCATTAAATTTCGGCAGCTGGGCAAAAGGCTGCACGAGCGGAATCTTAAAGGTTATTGTTCTGTAATTATTATTATATTACAGACAAGTATATTATTTCAATGCAAATTGTAAATAACTGGTAAGGCCGCAGGTGCCCAACCTCAGGACAAGCGTAATAATCATTAAAGTTCCAGTAATAGTTATAAACTTCATGTATTTTTATTTTCTCGTATACGAAGTATAAAAAGAAAAAGTATTGTAATCGTCAAAAAATTCGAACTCGAGATTTTCAGGAATCTCCACGTTTTAGACCTTCCTGAGTTCGAAAAACACAATTTTGGAATTATGCCTGTTTGTGTCTGTGAACACGATAATTCGAAAACTATTAAAGCTATACGGATGAAATTTGGTATGTGATCTTTAAACCTAATTTTTAGGTTTCTATCACATTTTGGGCAAAATCCGTCTACGGGAAGTCTGTCCGTCTGTCCATTTTCATGTGAACACGGTAACTCAAAAACTTGCATAGCTGCAGAGATAAAATTTAGTGCGCAGTTTTATCATCACAAATGTAGATCCGTATCAAATTTTGAACTAAATCCTTCAAAGGGTTGACTGTCTGTCGTTCTGTATAATCCCATGGCTGTAAACACTATAACTCCTAAACGCAAGGATTTAGATCAATGAAATTTGCTGTACGATCTTCTAACCTTGATTGTAGACTTGTGTCCAACTTTGGCTTTAATTGGTTAAAAAGAGGCGTTCAAATTGCATATTGAATTTCCTTTATCTTATTATGACGCAAAAATACGCGCCATATGTTTAGCGGCGCACGACCGTCGTAAAATTGGCGCTATTTTACTGACTTGGCGAATTTTATCTCGCTTGCATTCTTGACCCTTTCGTATTGCAGCGTTCTGCGAAAACAATATCAATAACACTCGCGGTGTTCCGCAATTTTTAGGCGGTGGTCGGGTACGACTCCTTTTAGAAAGTATACGAGAAAGTTTAGGGGAGACCACTCCGCTGGTTCATATTGATTATTGTTAATGATTTATCTTCTGAAACAGTATTTTTCTCTGCTTTAACATATTTAAAATATTTTTTGGGTAAAAAAGCAATATATAAGGTCTGATATAATAAATTAAAAATTTTGGGAATCTGGATGGATATAATGATAAATTGCTGATTTATTTTTGAAGAAATGTTCTAAGTTCGACAATAATTACTGCTGGTATTTTTTTAAAAAAATTTTTAACAGAGATTTGTTTTTAAAATTATTTGTGTTTAAAAAAAATTAGAAGTATGAAATTAGTTTCCTGGTACAAAACTTCGATTCAACCTGTACAATTAATTATGTTTTTATCGCTTACTGCTTCAATGCCGCTCTTTAATTAACGTAGAGGTTGGAGAAGGTAAAGTTTTATGATCTAATTAAAATGACATTTTTTCTGATGTTTTTCATTAAAAAAAGTAGGATAAAGAAAGAATTATAAAACAGAGCTTCATAATTAACTGCATTCACTTAAAAGTAGAGGCAATTCCTTCTACTTTATCTCTGATTAATATTGCTAATTAGATGTTTTGTTTAAATTAATTGAAAATAGAAGTAATTTTTATTTTCTTCCATTTCATCTTTTTGTTTTGTTTTCGTGAGCTTCATCCTGCCAGTATCCCCTCCCCAATTAAAAAAAAAAAAAGGATTTTTATTATTCCGTACAAATAAAAAATACTTTTTTAGCTTTCTGAATATTGTTGTAACTTTGTAGGACATGGCTTCTTAATTTTTTTCCCTTAGTGACCCTATTTTCAAACACAGAAATATTCTGTCTTATTTCAAAACGAAAAGGTTTTTCTATTCCCAAACAGATGTATGTATAAACTAGAAAAAATGGGTAATGGCGTATTAATTAATGCTAGATAAAAAATTATTTAGTTGAAGATTTTATTTGTAAAATTTCCATGAAATGCTGTAAACCAAGGTGCGTTTTTTGATTTTTGCTTGTTAATATTGAAGCAAGAGATCGAAGCACTCGCTGTGCGAGTTCGCGAGCCCAAAATTAATGAAAACGACACTGCTGTGTTAAACTTACTATCTCGATGTCTTTTCTGATTTAATAAGATATTTTACGCTATTATTATGCGTATATGCTCTCAAGAATTTTAATGTAAAACTATATAGTATTAATGATCCGACAATTCTCTATGTATTGAATGTTTACTTACATGTCAACATTTAATACACAGTTCATGGCAATACACCTACAAGTCAACATTCATATTACAAGAAAACAATGTTGGTTCTCTCAAATTAAAAAAAAATGTGAAGCGGCCTTTTTTTTATACTAGAATATTACGATTATATTTGCTGTAATTGTTATGCGGGTCTATTTTTTCAATTCCTACTATTAGTTCACACTCTCCCTATGTATATCTTGTTCAAATTTTCAATCGTTGATAAAATACTTTTTATTCATTAACTCAAGTTCAAATACATTTTTTAAAACTTGTAGTGGATGACACTTGATGTTAATACAGTTTTTCAAATATTAATTCATTAATTAAATTTAATTAATTAATTTTAGTTTTATATGGGAGAAAAAAATTTATCTTATATAACATATTTAGCAGGATATAAATTTAGGAATAAATACCGTCAGTGACGAAGCGTGTAGATCGCTGACCTAAGTAGGAATTGATTTAAAATTTTTTTTTTATATATATTACTTGTTTTTTTCTTATTCTTTTTTTTAAATTAGAAGCTTCTTCATAATAAAATCTTTTCGCTGAATAGATAAGTGCAAAAGCCAAAAATATTAATTAAAAATAAGGAAAAAGTCCAAGACGCCTGTTTACACAAATGATAGAAAAATTCGTGTTTTAATTACGGTAACAACTAATATATCATTTGTGATATTTGTGTCTATTTCCCTTTTCATGCTAACCATTTGAGTTTCCATTTACTATCAGGAGTATCCTGTCGAAGATAATTCTCACATAGGGTAATGGTTTTCAATTCGTAATGTTTCTTCAGTGCTGAATAAGTTTTTTTTTTTTTTTCCGTCTTCCGTTCCCGTTGTTCTGTGGTTTCTTTGCTATTTTAATTTTATTTCACACTAGCTGATATATCAGGCGTTGCTCGGTATGAAAATGTTGTCATGTCTAATTTTAACTTGATAATATGCTAACTTTAAATGATACTTATGTTTATATCTATTGCTTAAAAGACAGGATTTACTTCTGTGTTTATGCAACACATTCAGTAAAAGAAAAACAATCTCTACAAATAATAAGGGAGAATGTGTGCATGTGTGCTGGCGCTTTGCAGAGCAGACCGCTTAGGTATAGATTTACAAAATTTGGCACAAACATACTGGACCCGTCACTTAGCTCAGATTTCTATTTATCATACACTTAGGCAAGTTAATTAAATAACTTCACAAAATACACTTAAGGTGGACTGTAGACACTCGTTTATTTCTCATTACGAGAGCCGAAAAATATCACAACACTCTCGGCGGCTGCTCGCAGAACACTAAATTAACACGTGGCCAGTCGGGAGTGCGCATGCGCCAACACATACTTTGGAGGTTGGGAATGTGCATCTCTGAACCCCCCTCCCTTTTTTTAAAAAAATTTAACTAATTAAAAATTAAGCAGAATTTTAGCGTTTTGACTTGATAACTTGCGAAAATATTATATCACAGAAAAGAATTTTACACCATCTGAAGATTCAAAAAATTACATTTTCAATGATATCAGTACAATGCATTCTGTAGTTAAGTTGCCGTGCAATGCATTCTGTAATTTTAATAACTTTAAAAAAAATATTTTTAGGCATAATTTGCAAAAATACTTTTCATTGTTACAATGCAATTCAAACCGTTTTCATGGTTTAAATAAATATTTAATTGCGTGTTTCTCTTCTATTGTAATAATCCTCCTGTATTTTACTCTCCTTTTTTCAACTTATCTTTTTTTCCATCAACTTTTCTGTGAAATCTGTAAACAAAGTCCTCTGAGATAGTATGTCAGGATTATGTATGCAAGTATGTATCATCCATTCATCTAAACCAGCGGTTCACAACCTTTTTTAGTTATGCGGCCCACCTGTTGTGTAAAAAAATATTTTGAGGCCCTCTAACTGAATAGGCAAATAAAAAATACAAACAAATATATTATGCACGCATATGTCAGTAATTAGTTGAGTTTACTGTAAAATTGTTAAAAAATGTATTGTTTATAAATGAAAAGAATTAATGTTGTTACTTAGCTGTCGTAATATATTTCAACTCAAAAACAAGCAGTCAAGATTCAAAATAAAAATTAAAAAAAAAGCCCTCAATGCGGTTTTTAACATTGTTTGTCGCCCACGAGAGATTCAATATCTGGATTAAAACTTGATAGTTTCAGCCTGAAGTCGTTTCCTACATTCAGTTTGTTTCTATAGTTATGTTTCAGAAACAGTAAAGTTGTGAAAGCACGTTCACGCAGATATGTGGTCGAGAACCAAATCAAATGTCTCGGTGCAAATTTGGCAATTTCTGGATACTTTTGCCGAACATTTATCCAGAACCGGACCATTGATATTGTTCTGAAAGCGATTTTAGATTTTATTTTTGGTTGCATGATAGTTCAATTAACGAGTCTTCTTCATTTCATAGTACTTTCACTTTCTCTACCCCTGACTTGGAGTCGTGACTAGTGTTCTGCGGCCCACCAATAAGCTATTAACGGCCCACAAGTGGGCTGCGGTCCATGGGTTGGAAACCGCTGATCTAAATGATTACGGTTGCTATGTTTTAATCCAGGTAACATGCTGCTGGACGCAAAATATGCCGGCCTATTTTATTGTTGAAATCAGTGGCGAATCCAGAGGAGGGGCTATCGGGCTGCAGCCCCCCCCCAGAGCTAAACCAAAATTCTAGATTTAATTTAAAATCACTACAACTGTTTGATCTTTATTTTCATTAAAAAAAAAATAGTAATAAAATCGTGACAACATTGCTTTCTGACTTAACAGGCTCGAAAATTTTCCTACTTTTCTAGTCATTCCACTGCACTTGTAGCGTTGGCGCGGTCGAAAACATTTTTTGGACAGTTATTTCGTTGTATTTTTTATTAAATTATCGAAAGCATTGTAGTGTTCTTTATTATTCTTATTGTCAGGAGAGGAAAATCTGTAATGCTAAATGTTTTGGTTTATATAAGCCATGAGGTTTGACATTCGTCATTACGATACAAAGTTTTTATGACCTCAGCCCTCCCCAGACCCGAATCCTGGATTCGCCACTGGTTAAAATCAAATGTATATTTTGCATGAGGAATAAGAAAGCGACGCGGTATTCGATGTAACGTGCAATTTAAACTTTATTAAACCCCTTTTCTGATCAGGCACAAAACACGTCGTTTAAAATTTGTAAGACAAGGCAGGCCTTAATGGATGCAGGTTCTCTGACGAAAAGAAGTGGAATTTGGATGGTCCGATGGTCGGAAGTATTATTGGCGTGATTTGAGAGAAGATAAATTTTCTCAAACTTCAATAAAGTGGCGAGTCTGTTATGACATGAGACCGCTTTTCATTTAATGGCATTTAGAGTCTCTAATGTTTGTTTCTAAAAAAATGAATTTAAAGGCATATGCAAGTACTAATGGTGACTATCCTTTTAGTTTTATAATTCTTCTAGCTAGGAAATAATGCGTCTATCCACGCAAGCCCTGAAACAAAACTCTGGTTCTAGACTATTAATATTGAAGCTTTGCAATGACCAAACAGAACCGTGATCAAAACTCTATTGAGAACTTATGGGATGATCTGAAAAAGACGAGTTTATCAAAATGGGAGGGATTTTTGCTCATCTACAGAACTGTGATCGATGATTGAAGATCAATATTACAGAACCAATTCTGATTGTGTCAAAAATTAATGTCAATAAAGCTTAGGATATTTGAAGTCATTAAAATCAATAATAAATTTAAAGATATTAACAGTTTTTCTGTATTAAAATTTTTCGCCTTAGCCGGAACAGTGTTTTTTGTATAATTATTTTATATTTATAATAAAATGCTTACAGATACATTTCTTTGAATTTTTAAAAAATTAGATTTCTAAAATTAGATTTTTTCTATTATTATTTTTGTTTGGACTTTTTTTTTTAAATGAATAAAATCAATATCCGAATTAAGTTAAATTGAATATGCATTTGAAGTTAAAATGTTTAGTTTTATGTAAAAAAAAAAAAAAAAAATCACTCTTCTTTTATTATATTATATACTAGCCGCCTTCGGCGACCAGCTGGTTCGCCTGTTTAAATTAGTTTTTATTTTTGCATTCATATAAATTATACATTACCCGTCGCAGTTTCAGCCGCGATAACTCAGGAAAGATTACCAAAAAACTGAATTTTTTATTGTATTTGACAGATAGTAAAATATATTAAGACATAAATTTTAAAATGCCAGCTATACAATTATGATGCATCGCAGCTAACGAAACTTACGAACTGAGTTTGAAATAACTTTCACTCAATTCATTTATCACTCATTGGTTGAAAGATAAACGCTGAATATGGTCGCGAAAGCCGAACATGCTGGACGCCCGTGTTGACCAGTGGGTACAAAAACTGAGGCGGCAAAAAATTCGTAGACATTTAAAAGACCCGAGAGTATAGAAGGTAGACAATAAAATTTAAAAATTAGTTAGTTTTCCCGAACACTATTGCCTTTTTGTATTTCCTAGTTTCAGGCTGTAATTTCTAGTTGTAATATCAAATTTAATGAGTTATCACTTAAGGAAATTCAAGTTTGGCGTCAGTACTGTACCCTTAAGCCGAACCAAAATTTTAATAAAAAATAACATATAATGCAATATACGAAAATTTGAAAGCGTTTTCATGCCTCGTAATTTTAAAATGGCAGGAAAGCACGAAAATCATTTCAGTGTACCTCACACACAATAAAAACAAACCTGAAATCAAATATCTGTTGCCACGCTTTATAAAAATATTACTTTGAAGCAGGTACGATTAAATATTTCAGAAATGCAATGAATACTAAATTCTGCTTTGGAGTTAATTTCCCAAGAAAATTTATACTATCACAACCGTAACAATTTCAAAAGCGCGTGAATAAAAGATTTGCTGAAATAATGAGATGGTTTGAATTTTATTTACAACAATAAAAACATTGTTACAATTCATGTTTTAAAACATTTTGAAACATTAATTAAAATTGAAAAAAAATGTCGCATGGAAATAAAATTGGTGTCATTGAAAAGCTATTTTTTTTTTTATCTTTTAGATGATATAAAAATGGTTTTTTTTGCGATAATGGGATCCGAAGTTATTCCGGAAAAATGTTAAAATTTAAAGTAATTCTTAAATAATTTAAATTCTAATTAAAATTTCGAAAAATCCTTTTTTTAGTGAGCACCTATTCCCCAAGAAGCAACCGCCTGCCAAGTTTCCAGTCCAGTGGTTTGGGAGATTTCGTGATGAGTCAGTGAGTGAATCATGGTATTTGCCTTTATGTATAAAGATTTATTATATTTATGAGTCCAGAAGGTTTTACATTTTAGCTTATGGTGCTCAAAAAATAATTACTTTCTTGAAGTTGTCTGATCTTCATTGTAGTTTAGACCTTGGGCTGATAGGTTTACAAATGTGCCCGTATCTCAAACCTTACAGATTATGAGGGTCTTTCGTATAGTGGTGCACTACATAATTTAGAAAATTCAGTGCGGGCTGACGAAATAGTAGGTTGAATTTTGTGATTTAAAAAATATTTTTAAAAGTAACCAGCGGGAGTGGTCTCCCTTAAACTTTCTCGCATACTCCTAACACATGGAGAGAAAAAAATAAGCTAAAAGGCAGTGAAACGAACATACCTAACGCAGTGGAGGGGAAAAAAAAAAAAAAAAAAAACGCGAAACGGCTTACCAAGATTTCCGGAGGTCATCCAACGCGGAAGTGGAATTAAAACACGGCGTGATTACCTATAGGGCTGGGTGTAAGATAAAGAAAACGAAATTTGCAATTTAACGCCTTTTTTTTAACCGATTGAGACAAAAATTGGACACAAATCTACCATTAAGGTAAGAAGGCCACATACCAAATTTCATTTATCAAAGTAATTTTTTAAAGAAGTTATTGCGTTGAAAAGTGTGCTATTATACAGACAGACAATCAACCTGTTGACGGATTTGGCCCAAAATTTCATACGGACCTATATTCCTGATGATAAAACTGTGTACCAAATTTTATCTATATAGCCATTCAAGTTTTTTAGTTATAGTGTTCACATGAACGCGGACAGACAGACTTCCCGTAAACGGATTTTGTCCAAAAATTGATAGAAACCTACAATTAAGTGTCAAGATCACATACCAAATTTTATCCCCGTAGCTTTAATAGTTTTCGAGTTATCGTGTTCACAGATAGACAGACATAATTCCAAAATTGTGTTTTACGGATTCGGGGAGGTCTAAAACGTGGAGATTCGTTAAAATCTCGTGTTCGAATTTTTTGACGATTACAATACTTTCTCTTTGTATACTTCGTGTACGAGAAAGTAAAAAGTAATGCGTAAATATTTGGATCTGGTTTTAAAGTATTTGCCCATCATTAAGCTTTTCAAATTAGCTTCAAAATAATTAATTTTGTTAACTGGTATAATTTTTAATATTAAAGCACGCTAAGATAATAAGTATTTGACCTTTTACTTGTTTTTAAAGCAAAATTCTTTCGTGAAAACTCGACTTTCTTAAAATATATTGGGATATAAAATTTCTTTCGAAAAATGCAGTATTTATTAGTTTGCTATAAAAGATGAATTTTTGTTATTTTAAATATCACTAGAAATTATTAAATTAGACGAGTTCACATTATATTACAATTCAATTTTCATCGAATCGATTTTATTGTGTACAATTTTACTTCTGGGGCATTTTTGAAAAAACAAATAATTTTTTAATTTTTGTATGTTGTTTCTTTAAAGTCTCTATTTTCTTTATTTTTATCGGTATTAAAATGAATGCGTGGATCATTAGTATTATCTTTTTAATAAATGGGCAATTCCCATTTGAAGTTTTAAAATACAATTTGATTTAAGTGGCTATCGTAATCTCCTCCTTCTTTTAATTTGCTTTGTTATTATTTTAGTATTCTAAGATTTCATTTGAATTCATATTAACCGATAAAAAATTTTCCATTTAGCTAGAATTGTTTAGTTACTTTCATATTTTATATTCAAATCTAAATCTAGTTTTTTTTTTTCTATAATAATTTTTCGGAATACAATGCGTGACTAAGGAAAATTTCATTTTACGAGTCTTTTAAAATAAGTATTATTAGTGTGAAGGAAAATGAATAAAAACAAGTTTTAAGGAGCCCTTTCCTTGAAAAATAAAACAGTTGGCTAATGCGAGCGATAATAAAAATTTTATAGATTCTTCGCATTACGAGGTTATCATTAATTCTTTCTAACAAAAGACAAGTTTAAATTTTTGATGGAATTTTCTACAAAAAAATTTGAGCATAAAATCTGAAGTTATGGTTATTTTAATTTAAAAAAAAATTGCAGAACTAGGCGAATTATCACCTCATCATAACGAACAACTATCTTCCACCCTACTTCATTCTTATAGCTCCAACCCTTATGAAATTAGGGAAGAATCTATATCCGCCTTCTGGCTTGCTGACAGGAATTTTTTCCAACAGCAGTACTGTAAATCTTTATAAATAAATGTAAGCAATATAGAAAAAATAATTTTAAAAATTAATTTTGAACGAGCACATTTATTAATCAATTAATTAAAAAATCTTTATAAGTTTTCTTGGCTCGTTTCTTTCTGCTAATAATTTTCTTCTTTTTCGATTTCTGCACAGGGATTTTATAGAAATTACAATATGGGAATTTTTATTTTTGATCGAATTTAATTAGTTTAATTCTTCATTCCTCATTATATTTAATTTTCTGTGTGCAAAATGTTTATTTTTGTAAGTTCAAGTATCATCCTATGAAAGAGTAAAAGTTTTAGTCTTTTCTCTTAACAATTTCTAAGCTGCTTTTTAAAAGTCTTCTCTAAGGAAGGAGAAAAAAAAAATAATAATAAAAAAAAAACCTTTTTACATAAGGACATCCGATTCCCACTGCAAGAATAACTTAGTCATAATGTATCGCTATTTGCACACCGTTTTCTTTTGTGGGACCGAAGATGTTTTAAAAACCCATTAAGTAAGAAAAAATTCAAGATGTATTTTGTTACTTTTAATTCATTTTAGTAAGAATCGTTTATTAATTTTAATACAAGTTTGATATATTTTGTAGTTCTATTTTCATTAAAATTAGTCAGGAGAATAATCTAGATATAGAATGATGGGCGATGTATTATTTTTTTCCCGAAATATTATACTCAGCAGTTAAAAAAATGTCAATTATCCGAACTAAAATAAATAATACTGAAACAAAATTGCCTTCTTCGCATATATTAGTTATACGCGAAAATTATTGCATTACTCTTGTACAGGGGTCTGCGGTCCTTACCAGTTATTTACTATTTGCATTGAAATGATATATTTGTCTGCATTATAATAATAATTTCAGAACAATAATGTTTAAGATTCTGCTCGTGCGGCCCTTTGCCCAACTGCCGAAATTTGCTGTGGCCTTTCAGTGCAAAAAGGTTCCCCACCGCTGATCTTGTATATTTGTAGTTTTGATAGGCTGACTAATTATGTTTGCATAACTTTAAGTAAATCAAGCGTAATCTTAAACATTAATGAACGATTAATTTAGATATTAGTTAAGTCAAAGGAATCGTTGTTCTTCCTCTTTGTTGTTGTCCATTTATCTTTCAAACCATAATCCATTTTATCATCCAAACCTAAGGTATCTCTAGAATTTATATAATGTTATTAAATATTTACACGGCAAAGACATGTAAAAATCATCCACCAACACTTTATACGGTGGATGTTGAATGCCACACAGTTACAGCAGTGAAAATGTTGTTATAATTTTAAAACGATAATTACAGGTATTTCTTATTTTCAGACTGCTTTTGTTGCACACTGATTAAGCAAAAAAAAAAAATTAAGGTATAAGCTTTTATTTAAAACTAGAAAATCACCCGTCATGGTATGACGGGTGCAAATTGCCTCTTCATTCGAGAGATTTCCCTTCAAATTTGACGTGTGTAAATAGATATATATGCGAGAGAAAAGTTTAACATTGATTGAAAACAAATAAAATAAACATGGTTTATGGCAAGAAATATTTTTTATTTACATATTTCTTTATTCAAAAAGCCTCTTGGTAAACAACATTCCGTGTGAAGTATTTTTCGTTGTTTCACAATTGTCCTTGTACTTCAGATGTCTTTGTGTATATTTTAACGTTGCCCAAAAATATTATCAAATTATATCATCACGATTGCAATAAATAATCAGATGCATCGTGGCGTCCAAACTATATCATGCGCATGATATGCCACTGACGTGATTTATTACTTTCTATTGGAAAACGGAAATTAATTTGAAATATATGATTAATATAATTTAAAAGTTCTCGGGAACTATTGATCACAGCGAGATAAATTTTGTGTCAATCGATTTCAAATTTTATTTTACTATTTTAGAGCTATTAAATTTGAAATTAGAACGACAATTACTTATTTAAATTTAAAATTACTGAAATTTAGGTGCTCTAACTATGAAATAATGCTGTTGAACGTCTCGCTGTGTTATGGCGCGAATTTTATTGTTGGTGACGTCAGAGCGTTACCGGATCAGTGAGAGACAGATTTGGTCTATTACATTAGTAATGTGGTGTTGTTATAACCATACGTAACGTGAGGTTAACACCTTTCAAACTTTATCGCCCAAATATAGGGCTAAAATTTTAATATCATTTTGTTAGGTTTAAATAGGTATAGATTACAAAATTTTTTGCATAATATTGTATTGTCTCCGGAAACTGTGCTAAATTTCAAAGCTGTAGCTCGATTGGAATTGGGTAAGAAATCTCACTCAAGGTGAATAAAAGCTTATAAGAATAGTGATATATTTTGGCATTTAAAATTTTAGATTAAATGTTTTATTACGAAAAGAATAGGTTCCGCTTCCACTACACCCCGGAGGGAGCATTCTTTAAAAAAATGTGTTAGCAGAAATTCTTATCGGAGAAGTGTTCCTTTTTCAGTCATATCGCCTTAATTTCTAATGCATTTGTAGTATCTTAAATCGGCTTTTTGAAATTATTTTTGAAAGTATCTTTCTTACTAATTACAGTGAAAGAATAAACTAAGCTATTTTGGTGCTGCCTGGCGTACGTCCAAAAATTGTATCCTGTATTTCGAAGGGGCTTAGAAAAAAGATATCAATATGTAACATTTCAACTACGATCTTTATTCAAAGAAATACAAGCAGGGGGGGGGGAGAAGTAACTGTATTCAACCCCAACCCCTTAAAAGTTTTTTTCCTGTTAAAAATAAAAGTTATTCATTCTGAAGTTCATTTATCTGAATTTGTGTAGCTTACCTTTCAAAATAAAAATTACTTTTTCAACTTCTTTTGAAAATTTGGCAACTTTCCAGCTCACTGTAAACACTTTTTCCTTTTAATTATCTTTCCTTTTCTTTTTCACTTCCGATCGAAGTTTTATTGATTTTATTTGTTTTTTTCCGCCATTAAAGATAAACGTAGGTGTAATTCACATATCACGTACTGATAGCCATTCATTACATTCACTGTTCGAGAGCTTAAATTTTTTCGTTTGTGCCTTTTCTTGTGTCTTTTGATTTTTGTGTGTCTGCCTTCTGTATACTTGGATATTCATAATTTTTTTTCAGTCGTTTCGTTCAATTCTCTTTCTCCTGTGAAACTTGTTTTCAGTACTGTTCCACATATTATTCTTCAGTTTACTATTATTACATTTTTGAAATCTTTGTGCTGCCTGGACTAGTGTTTCTAATACTTATTTTTTATGATAAAAATTTGCATTGTTCTGTGCGAGTTAAATATTCTTTCATTTTCCAAGGTAATATTAGAATTCTTCAAGAGCTTTTACGTACAATAGACGTATAAAATAGAATGGAACATCCTGTTGAGGGCGGCTGATTCGCAACAATTCAGAAGCATAAAAGACAATTGTGACCTATGCCCTCTTTTGTATTGGTTGGACATTTTATTCTAGAGCTTTATCTTTAAGACTTGATTGGTGCGCATTAACAAGTTTGTTTGAGTATGTATCCGTACTGGAAAAACATCATAGAATTTCGAAATATTGATTGAAAAGAAAAGAGTATAAAGAGAACCAAATAAAATCAAATAAGCAATTAAAACAAACAAGGAATCCATTCTAGTACACTTTTTCAAGGGCTACAGACTATATACGATATGGATTCAAATTACTTGGGAAATTTTTCTGTAAGAAGCTCGACTTTCGTCTAAAAAAGTTTCTCATAGCCCGAAATTTCCCAATCAAAGACGAACAAGAAAAGTACTACCAACAAAATAATTTTTTAAAAGCAGCGAACAAACATTACACCGCTAGCAAGATTCATTAAAAAAATTTTTTAAAGAAAATTTATTAGCCATCGGGTAGGAATACTATCATAAAATTACACTGAAGAGCCAAAACATTATGACCACCTGCTCAATAACGCGTTGCGCCTCCTTTGGCTTTCAAACAGCTGCAACTCGCCTGGACATAGATGCCACAAGTTTTTGGTACATGACTGGAGACAGGTTGCACCAAATGTCCAAGCAGCGGTCACGCAAAGTCGAGATATTCGGACATGGTGGTGTTTGAGCTCTGAGCTGATTGATATTCTGGGATTTTGTTTTACTTTTTCCTCGTCGTTCCGGATGTAGTATTGTTTCGATGTTCTGGCTGTCTTTTTCCACTCACCGAATCTTAATTACTTCTGGAATCAGATAAGTTCAGTTGGTTGAATGTGCATTTATAAAAAAAATTTAATTCGTAGAAGCGTGTTTGCTTATGTTTTGATTCTCAGTTAGGTTTTGAACTATGACTTTAGAAGGCAAGGTCGCGGAAAGCGTTCCAAAGTTGTTAGATTTTATTTGATATAAGATAGTAATTTAAATGTTTCTGGGTTTCTTCTATAGTATAGTAACCCGCTAATATCACTGAATAAAAATTTAATGTGTTCCGATTCGTACTGAACCATTTGTAAATAATTAGGATACGTATGATTCGCATCCTACATATCTTTATCGCTTCTAATATTAATGTCAATGTAGAACTGCGGTTGCATGAGACATAGACACAATTATTTTTGATCACAAGTTATAAATGACATTCGTATGTGTAAAGTGACATCTTGGCGATGTCGGTAATGCTAATCGTGTTAAGTAATTTTATCCGAATCAAAGACCAAAATGATTTATCTGTAAAGCCTTTTTATTTACATTTTTTATTACTATAAAAACAATAGATATCCTCACCATTTCCCCTCTCTCCTCAGAAACCTTCTTCAACGTCGATCTCCGGGGATCTACCGTGGTCATTCACTTCCGACCCCTGTGTCCACTGCCCACCCTTTTACATTCCTTTATTTACCAAGAGTCTTGCAGTGAGGGTGGGAGAAAGTTCGTTTTCTCTGGATAGCCGTCGGAGGATGCCACAGTAATTAGATAAGGAAGTCACGGTTCATTTTTTGAAAGATCCCACAAAGCTTAAATAAGTTTAGAAGAAAAGTTAGTTAACTTGCAGTAAAACACATGTGTCCTGATATCGGCTTTGAGGCCGGAGGTTCGAGACCTGATTCCGCCGAGTTAACAGGCCTGGTGCACGTTAGATACGTCGGGGTCAAATGTCGTCCCGCTGTTGTGGCGCGGAAGTGTAGAGAGGGGATGCCAGTCAGGGTATGGAATATTTCTCTTGTTTTTAATAATGTATTCTTAGCAGCTAATAGCATAAATTGAGCTCATATCGATCTCGTTGTTCGCTAATGAATAATTTGGTATAATATTTATAACCCAATATAATGTGGATATATGATATCTTTTTTTAAACTATTAGTTGAATAGCTTATATTTCGAATGTTTCAGAAAATAAAATAAATAATAATAATAATAATAATGAATAAAAAAAATGCGGAATATTATATTCAAGCGAAGAGCTGAGAATATTATTTCATCGGGAGTAAAAAATGTCTATCTGCAGATAAAAGAAGCCTTTATGTAGAGTTCTTGCTAAAGAACACTTATGTTCATGATTTTTTTTTTATGCGTAGGAATTTTTGAGACCGCATAGAACAACAGCTTGAATAAATTATTTATTCTTTTTGTGATACGTTGTTTAGTCTTCGATACCGTAATGTTGTAATAATCAACATATGCACTTTCAAAACGCTAAACGGCGTCATGGTAGTAACACATCCTGACAGTTGTGGTGTTGATTTTCGTGTATTGCAGACCAAACAACGTGGCGTTTGGTTGATTATTTGTTAACATCCGGTCGCCTTTTCTGGCCTGTTTAAAACGCCAATAATGCACTTTTAAGACGGGGCGAACGAGCTTTTAAAGAAATTTGAGAATTGCTACTACGCTCATTAACTCGCCGCTAACATTTGACGGGTTTTTTTTTTTCTATTCGTCCTATAAAACAGTTCTAAATGATATTTTGAAAGTTTGCTGTCAAAGAATATTACTAGATAGACGTTTATGTTCCGTTTTTAACGCGCTCAAATCACGAATATTATAAAATCATGAAATGTTCTCGTGTTTAACGCAAAAGATTCATATTTTTGTAGGACTAGAGATTAAAATATTTCAACGTTTATTGAGGATTGAATCTGTATTTTTTCAACCAAATTATGTGAAAAGGATAATTAGGTGGGTTGTTAAGTTGCCATTTTCTTCAAGATTTGTACTCATTCTTTGATTTAAAAAAAAAAAAAAATTGCTTCCGACGCGACGCGTTGATATTAACTACCGTATTGGCGTTACCGTTTGAATAAAACAAAATGCCGTTCTTTTGAAAAACATTCTGTGGTTTTCTTTTGATTCAGATTTTGGCATGACCTCGCATTTTTTCCCATTTTTTAAAAATTCTTACGTGTTTGAATTCAATAATCGATTTACGGAATCCTAATCAGGTATTTCTGGCATTCGTAGAAGATTCTGAATTCAAGAAATTTCTAATAGATAGCTCTTAAGACAACGCAAAACAGATTGTTTCGTTTTCTCGCAGCACACAAGTGCTGCCTGTCCGCCATGAGAACTCTCGCCGCCAAATTGTCTAGTTTACGGCGGTCGCCATAGAAACAGGTTGTCGCAGGAACAATCCATTTAGAGTAGGTAGACGTTCATTTAAGTTTGTTACATTGGCACACTTAGTGTAGTAAATTGTAATTTGTAGTTTAGTAATTAATTGTTTTGAAATTTTTATGCTTTAGAATTCATTGTATTCCTAACGGGAATTTTATTGGATTGTATTTTGGATTTGAATTCATATTTGTTATTTTGAAATTGTATATTGTTATTTTGAATTTATGTATTGCAATATTGTTTTGATGAATTCCTTCATCGGGGCGGGAGGATGTGGCAACTTAGCTACAGCATTCCCTAGAAAGGGAAAAATAGAACTTTCATCCCCACGCCCGAAGGGATTCACTAGCAGATACCTTCTGACCCTGCCCCCAGACGGGTGTGGATTTAATTGAGCTCTAAGCTATGTGATGTTTCTATTTTATGTTTTGTCGTAATGGTGTTTATATGTGTGTGTGTCGTGAATAAATCGAAAAAAGGACAAACTGGATTGTCATTGAACTGAATATCGAATCACACACATGGAAAGCCATTACACTTAGCTCCAAATGGGAAGGAAGGTGCCAAACCGAGAAGACGAATGGTCAACTATCGCCGCAAACTGGCGCCAAGAATAAAATGAAACCCCGACTTCCGTCGGTTCCTCCTATTCGAAATGGATCTTCCCTAGCATTACCAGTTGCTATAGCGACCGCCATCAACTAGACACTTTGGCGGCGAGAGTTCTCGTGGCGGACAGACAGTATGTAGTGCTGAATTCATGTCATTTGCTTCGTCCACAGCTCATTTTTTTATTTACATATTGTTTCTTTTTGCATTCCCCCCCCTTCTTCAAGTACGGAAAGGAAAAGAAAAAGTGGCAATGTAAGC
>BGPR01031925.1:0-17770 GCA_013235015.1 Araneus ventricosus | reverse complement strand
ATCGCTGCTGTCGCCAAATTTGTCGCCAAGTCGCCAAAATGGTCGCCAAGTTTGTCGCCAAGGTCAGCGTGCCACGAGAGTCGCTTGATGTCACCTGCTTCACTGTAAAACCTCTTCCCAAATCCCATAAGACCGTACACAGCACTTTCGATGATCGTAAAATAACATCTATTGAGTAACTGTTTCTTCCTGCACAACATCTTAACTAGTCATGATCAATCAGCTTGCACCATAAAGACTAAATTAAGAAATTCATTGTTTAAGAAGAACTTGAATTATAAGTGACTGTATACACGGAAATGAATACTAAAAACGATTTGAACGCAGAAGAAAAAATTATTGACAGATTTGCACAGTCATCTATATAGAGAACTCGGACGATTATTGACTTCCCCTTGTAGTAAACATTATACACCTCTCAGTTCTGAGTTGTTAATTCAAAAAAAGCATTTTTAAAAAAGGTACTAATAGATAGTTTGTACTTATTTTTAGTTTACAAGAAATTCTCAAAGAACAGTATAATTCCAAAATTGCTGTACATCCACGAAAACCAATAAAAACGATCCCAAATCTGTATAACTAACCTTTACACGCACAGTGTACGAACTACATTAGAAAAGAACTGTGAAAGATCTAGATTAGAACAAGATTGATACCCATTGATTCGTGGATTTGTATCTATAATAAACAAAATCATATACGATGCCATCGCAGACGGAGCCCCTGACCTGCCAAACCACCACCTCTCGTCCCATATATCAACAGCACGTTCACATTAGCCCATTAGCAGAGATCTAAGCCAACGGATGCTCAAATCACATAATCTTTACCTAAGTATCTCAGATTTACAGAATGAATGTGTATAATCCCACCCGGTTATAAATTAATTTCAATAAATAAGATGAATTCAGTAATTTGAAAATTAAACTGATATTTATATAGTGAAAACATAGAATTTGAATAATATTCCTTATTTATAATGATGAAAGTTTTCGTGGCTTTTATTTTATAAATAAAACACTCCTATGTGAAATTTAAATTAGAAACTTATGATATATTTACTCACCATCTCTAATGATTTCATTTCACACCTTTACCCTATCTCTATCTCCAATCCATAAGTTATGGTTAATACAACAACGCAACGCATCAACGCACAATGCAGCGGCACAACACAATAAATAACGGTGATCGGCGCATCCAACTACGTTTAGATCCGATAAAAACTTTGAGGAGACTGAAATAAAAATCGCGAACTTAGCCGTTATCAACCGGCGTCCCGGAAACGTCCACTGGATCATACATCGAAACCATCGAACCTGATGATCCAGCCGACAGGATCACAAAAACCGATCCATCCATAATCCCCTTATCCCAAAAACAACTGGACCTGAAAAAATTGTGCACAGGAAGAAAAAAAAAAAAACACTCTTACAGTAGAGTCTCGATAATCTGGCTCTGACTGTTCGAGTTTTCACAAATCCTGGGTTAGTAGCAGTTTAGCTCCAAATAAATGACCAATAATATTGGTCAACACGTGAAAGAATTACTACATCTGGTTTTATTGTTGTTAGACGGGTCACATGCGCAAATCTCCGAAGCTTCGTAGAAATGCCCCTCACCAAAGAAAACGGGATACACGCTAAAGGATCGATATATAGGAGCAATGTTTTAAAACAAACAAAAAAAAAATTGACAATTATTTTAAGATATAATTAACCTGTTGCTGTCAAAGGTAATGTAATAATTTGTAAGTAGCATTTTGCATTTAAATATACTACACTGAAATTTAAAATTCCTTTTTATTTCCATTTATTTGTTTATTAAATTTTGCGGCCTCTCTGATATCTGAGTTGATAGTTCGAGGTAGGTCTGGCCCTCTTTCCAATCACCATCTCTTACTGTAGCAACATATTTCATTACTATTATAGAAAAAAAAACTAATTTATAGGAAAAATTTTTAAATATCTATAGCAGTTTTTCTTCTTCAACATTAACAAATAAAGTTCTGCTTCTGCTCCTGAGTTGTTAGTCTGAAAGACTTTATGAAGCTTTTTTGAGACAAACAAGAGCATGATATTTGCAATCCCTCAAAGAATGTTAAATTCTTAATAATAATTTCTAGTAATTGGTGGTTTTAAACTTTATAAAGTTTTACTGACCCATTCCCTTCATTTTAGAATGTTATTCATAAGGATACCAGAAAACTAAATTGTCACATATTATGAAGCACATGATATGGAATTCCTTGTTAGTTTTCTTTTAGTAATAAAATGAGAAAAATTATACAGAAAGAATATGAAAATTTACTTAGATATGTATTTCAAACTAATTTGAAAGACATAAAAATCATTTGGAAAGTGACATTAGATAGAAGTCGACGATAATTACAAAGTCGTACCATGTTTAAGTAAAATTAAAAAACGCGGTTTCATTCATTGGTATATGAATGGTACCTAAAAATTCATGTAGGAAATGAAAAATTATTTGTAATTGTTCCTGAAAGATAGGAAAGAAGTAGATACCTATCAAAAAATTACTTAGTTAAATTGAATTACAATAATACGAAACAAACATGCTTTTTACAAAATTCTTTGAATACGATGTAATTCATTACGAGCTGTTCGACTACAACCAAGCATCGCATACTAGAATATTTTTATAGCCCCCCACCCCAATTCCCGGAAATGTTTACTTCTTTGCCAAAAAAGGAAAGATTTGTTTATTTGAATGCAAAAGAATAATTGTTTATTGAGTTTTTGCAGCGATAACGCGCCAAATATATCGTCGGTAGGTTCGGTTTCTTTGAACTATTGATTTCTTTCTCTCCCTCTCATTGTCCCTCTCCCAAACAGTCATAAATTATATCGCAATGTTGGTTTAGCTTTTTGGCACACAGGGGTAGCGCCCTAAGAAATCGGCTTGTTCATTCTGTCAAGGTCGTCGTGCACGTGCTATTTGCTTCAAGTTGGAGAATTCTAAACAACAAAATACGCATTCGGAGAAAAGCCGTTCGACGTTAAAACTACGTCTCCAAATTCTGAGATGAATAATAGAGGCGGAGTTTCGTTGCAATGTGTTAGGGCAGAAATTATCGGTTGCTCTTCATCGCGTGAAATATTTTGTCTCTTTGATAACGGAAGTGAAAAATTATTCGTCAAGAAAAACGTGTCAAATACGTTGGGATTTAAAAGAATTAAGTTTAGAAAGGTTAAATATTTATTCGTTCGGATCTAAAACTCCTAAAAAACAAACTTGTCGCAAGGTAGAAGTTAGACTAAAGAATGTATTAAGTGTGGAGATGACTGTGATTGAGGCAGTGGAAATTTCAAGGGCAACACTCAGCCTTCCGAACCAAGATGCACGGAGTGAAATGGAATCGAGAGGATTTAGACTGACATTCAACTGTAGTGAATCATCTGAGAATTATGAAATTTCTTTGTTAATCGGCTCAGATTTTTATTGGTCTTTAACAAATCGAATAAAAAAGACTCGATTCATCATTGGTTGCTGTCGAGACCACTCTGGGATGTTCTCTTCAGGGCAAGTGCTATGAGCGGAGTGATTGTACTTCGGTACATTTGATTCACAGTGAAGAGGAATCTATTGCGGCTGAGCTAAGAAGGTTTAGGGAGATTAGGGGGTCTATTCTGGTACCCCCGGTTGGGGGGGGGGACGTCACTTTTCCCGTTGTTAACGTGCGGAAAAAGTGACGTCTCCCAACCCAACCGGGGGTACCAGAATAGATCCGTAAAAGTTTAGGAATACATGATAAGGATTCACTGGCTTTGGGTAATGGAGATGAAGAGATACTTAGTGAGTTTGATGAATCAATTAGTTTCGTAGATGGTACATATCGCGTAAGTTAGCCATGGTAGCCAGGTACGAGAGAAACTTTACAAAATAATATTGCGCGTAAACGTTTCGAGGGGTTGTTTCGTAGGTTTAAATGTGATCACGAGTGGTTTTGTGAGTATAAGGATGTAATCGACGACCACAAATGCGCAGCAGGGCCAACATTTACTTGATTTAACTCCTGTACAAATAAGGTGGAGGGGACCTAATGAGACAATATTTTATTTTGGCTATATTTTTCTCGAAATTTTATTTTTTTACAAAATAAATGAAAATGCAGATTTTTAAAAAATTGCTTAGCGGGTTTTAAAGTAATCTGATCAGTTTTTTAAAAGACACTTTTTTTAGTCCTCACTCTTCCATACATAGTTTATATCTCGACAGTATTACCAATATAAATTATTGACATACCTATATGTTTTTTTGTACTTCAGAGCTTTAATTTATGGATTTACATTTCTTGATTGTAGTTTTTTTCATATTTACAAATTACAAGATAATGTACTTTTACTCCTCTAAAGAAGAAGTTGTTGCAGATTTTGCCAGAAGTAATTGAACAATCACACGTGCAAATGGTACAAAATGCATACGATTTATCTTTTTACGAAGTGATAATAATCGGAATAGGCCTTGATAAATACAGTCTGGTATTTCTTTTTCGATGACATCAGATCTGGACTGTGGGAAAAGAAATGCACGCACAAAAAATTATTTCGGCGATAACCCTACCACGCACACAACAAGATCGTCAGAAGAGACAAATTCTCGGTTTCTCTCCAGCGCGCTAAACAGCCAAAGCAGCGCATGCACCGAAAACCAATGACGATAGTCACTAGTCAACAAGCCTCGACATGATACCGCGGCAAAGGGCTAATGAAGAACCCGTAACGGAATGACGTCAGGCATTCGAAAATTGAGGAGAATGTGGTCGCGGCAAGCGCTAGGTTTTTCTTTCGACGCTCTTTTACTGATTTTTTTTTATTACGACTATTTATTTGTTCCGATTTCTCGAAAATACTAAAAAGCGGGACGAAATCGGTGAGAATCGGGAGAAATTGTTAAAAAGCGGGAGAGTTGGCAGATCTGCAAAGGCATAGTCTTTTATGTCCCTCCTGAAGCTAATCTAATCGTCCATTCTTGTTACAATTAACATTATATGAAAAAGGTCATTTATTCGATCATGTTACTTACTATAAGTATTTAGGTTAAGGGGTCTATTCTGGTACCCCCGGTTGGGTTGGGAGACGTCACTTTTCCCGTTGTTTACGGGGGGAAAAAGTGACGTCCCGCAACCCAACCGGGGGTACCAGAATAGATCCGTAAGTCTAATTATGTGCTCGTTGGTTGGATTAGATTAGCAACAACAAAGGCAATTAAAATTTTTTACTGATAAATGTCAGATTTTGATATTTTAACATAAAAGACATTCTTTTCAGAAGTGAATAAGACAGCATTAAAGAAAAAAAAATCTGTTCCCCCTACAATCGCATCATTTTAGAGCTATAACTCATCGCCATAGAGGCACTGTATTCAAAGTATAATTATATTGCAAATTTTCAAACCTTTTCCAAATTCTTTTATTGCTGAATACTACACTATATCAACAAGCAGTTTTGCAGAGTTTACAATTGCGTTTGTTCTGTTCTTCTACAGATTTAATACTTTCTCTTACTCGACAAAATAATTATTTCCAAATACACATTTTTTAATTTTAGCTTGATATGCCATTTTATCACAATTTAAAGTTCCTTATCAATCTTCTCAAAGATAAGAACTCTGATTTTTAATAAACTTGGTTCCCAAAATTTTGTTACTGCAATATTGATTCTTATTTTATTGTAATAGTTGAAATAACGAAATTGGAAGCATTATAAAAAATTACTCGATTATTGATCAATGTCACTTTACTTCGAACTAGACAATAAATCACATTTCTCATCGTATAACATTATTGCACAAAAATAACTAAAATAATATTAATAATAAAAAGAAACGTTATATCCTTAACCCAAGTATGTTGAAAACTGTCAATTTATTCGCAGATCATAAGCATACTATATTCTAAAAATTAACCGTTAAATGAAATAGCCAAAAGCGCAAATGATAAATTCTTAATTCCAATATAATGAAAAAAATTACAGGATAAATTCTTGATTACAATTTATTAAAAATGCAGATGGTATTTTTGTATTTAGATCATATATAATCAATCATATTCTGAACTTAATTGAAATCATACTGATTGAAAACGACACATTTTTAACTCCAATAAAATTAAAAATTCAGATAATTTTTTTTATTTACATCATGTTTCATCATTCAATCAATTTTCATTTCAAATAAAAAAAAAAATTCCCTACTAATAAATGCTTTTATTTTTCTTCTAGCTTTAAAAGTTTCCGAGATAATGGGTCTCAAAGGTTGCTGCCCTCTTGGATTTCATTCCCCTTTTTTAATTTTTCTTAAATATATCGAAAACTATTTACGTAAAATTCCCTATAAACGCACGCTTTAATTTTAGCACTAGCAGCACGCGCATGGCGTTGCCCGTGGAATCAGGACTTGACAAAATGGGGGGAAAAATGCCCACAATGACACGAAAACTTTTGAAAACAAAATCAAAACAAAAGATACACATTGATTTTCCCGCTTATTTTTCCTCTCGACAATGACGCGAATATAATGTCACCGGAAGAAATCGGATTGTAGAAATGCAGGTTGGGAAGGAAAGCATATTACGTCACCTCCTGCGAGGAAGCAACAATGCATTCTGGGATCGTCCGGAGAAACTCTCACTGTCAAATCTCGCTAGCAAAAAAAAAAAAAAACTGTTTGAAGTGATCAGGGAAAAATTAATTTAAAAAAAACGAAAAGATATTTTAACAGTTCTTGTATTAAATCCGACAGAAACGTTCCAGTTATAAGTTGAAAAAATTATTTATTAGAACGTCAGATGCGAGAATTTGAAGAAATCCTTATCAAAAATTACCATAAAAGTGACTATTATCTGAAAATTTCTCAAAATTCAGTAAATTATGTTGGAAAGTCAACACAAACTTCATTAGAACGAACATTGTTTGTTCTATCCGATGGTGCATTAATTGTTTTTCAACGATCATGAGAATAGATACTACAGCCGTAAACGTGCCAAAAAATTACCCAAAGACATTAAATAAAAAATTTTCTAGATTAAATTTAAAAATTCTGGCTTCGAGGTGCATTGACTCACCATTACCTCTGCCTGTGTGCCAAATTCCAAGACTGTGAGTGCGATAGACTCGTCTAGACATCGCACACACGCAAAACATTGCCTTTTATAAGTATAGATTAATAGTTTCTCAGATATTTAAGAAAAACTTAAAAAAGGGGGGAGGGGGATGAAATCCAGGATGGTAGCAAAATTTGAAATCCATTATCCGAATATTTAAATTATTTTTTAATGATACCAAAGATATACCATCATGAAATTTGTCAAAAACGTTGCTAATAAGAGGTTAAATAAAATATTTTTTCTCAAAAAAATTTAAAATGCCAACTTTGAAATTTTTTTTAATAAAATTTTAAAAATATGTCATTCGGTCAGGTTATATATTTTATGAAATACGATACAAAACTGAACAAAATGACACAGATTTCAGCTCTTTAAGTTAAATAGTTATTGAGTTACAATCGCTTAAAGGTAATGAAAATTTTAAAAATCTATAACTCGAACACAAATAATTCAAATAGTACTAGTACTACTTCTGAGACAAAAATCAACAAAACCCAAAGACACGATGTATCGGCCATTGGTTGATTTCCCCTCTTAAAAATAATTTACATTGAACAGACATATTAATGAATAATAAAAGAAGAAAAGGAAACACCATCTTCCATTCAATATAAAGATAATTCAGAGTAAAAATAATTCTCAACATTTTATTAAGTTACCAAAAGGAAAAAATTCCAATTAGAAAGGCATTTGAGATACAGAAAAAAAATTACCATTCATAACAATTTCAAAATAAGTGACAATCACAACTCCTCCATGAAAAAATATGCCGGTTGTTCTCCACCTCCTAGCAGTTGACAAAGTGTATTATTCTGGACAGAACAGAACGCCGTCTCTTACCCCCGTACCCGTGACCAGACCGGTCACTGAACGGTTTGATGGGCAAGACACGGGAATTTTATTTAGGAAAAACAAAAAGAAGGAAATATATACACTATTTACAGCATAGGCATTTTCACTTTTACACTATTAGTTCGTAATAGTCTTCTTTTCTTTAGATGTTGTTATACCTTTCTTTTATTTGAAGGGGGGAATGTCCGGTAGTTGAGCTACTCAGTTCAGCTGGCTGGAAAGTTGAAGGCTAGGGAGGCCGGAAAAGATCTCTGTTTTCGCTAATGAATTTGATAATCCCACGAATTTTATGCCTGGAGACGAGGTTATTGGCGTCCCTTTTCAGACATTCTTGTTCGAAGTTTGGCGCTGGCTTCCTCATATGCCATGACACTGTATAAAGACACTCCGTGGCATAGTGAAGTGCCGTGCCAATTCCACCACAACTGCAGTAATCGCTGTCAGACAGGTGAAACCTTTTGAGGTTGGCAAGGAAAGGTCCATGTTGAGAGAAGAAGATAAGATCCTCTCTAATCCAGTTTGTGAGAAAATATTGGAAGTGGATCCCGGTACCTCTCGGGACTCGGTATTATTCTGGACAGCAGTTTTCTAGCTTACGCTTCTGAGCTTTCTTTTCCTCATCAGCACTCGCATCGGTTTCATCTAGGAACTCGAAAAATCTCTTCAATCTCGGATTTTCCCACTTTATTGGTACATCCTCAGTAATCCCATAAAAGCCTCGCTCAGTCTCTTCCTGTCTTCCTTGGATAGCGTAGCCTCTCGCAGGCACACTTCCACAATATGCCATCTGTCATCCAACATGCAACAACCCAAGAAAAGATCAAAAACACTAGAACAAAATACAAGTTTCACTCTGTCTGCAGCATCTACATTTCTGAAGATAACTTCCAATAGATTCAGAATCTTCAGATTCCATAATTACAAATGGTAAATTATGTGAGAATTTAGATTTTTCATCAACAAAAAATTTTTGAAAATCCAGAGGACTCTGTATAAAAAATTCCTGAAACAATTTCGGATAATAGTGATAATCAAATCTATCAGCCATATCATGAAGCAGATAGTCATAGCCGCTTGGAGGAAGAAAAGTCCAGATGAGGCCTGCGTTCTCCAACAAAAGATCTTGCAGCGGCCAATCAAAAAAACATGACAAAACCTCGATAGGTCGTGCCTTAACTAGTTCCATCTGCTGTTCCGGAGTCATTAAGGTCAGAAAATAACATACGAGATCGAAACGTCTTCGATCTAGAAAATATATATTGGCATACGCTAGCACAAAGTGGGCAGTTCTCATTACAGAGGCTTCTCTCTCTTCATGCGTTAACTTCTGAAAGAAATACTCAGCAGCAGTTTTATTGCCTTCTTCTGCTGAATGTTCAAAGGCCCACTGATTAAAGGAGGTCAGCTTTCTGTCCGATGTTCTCCACAAGAAATCTAGCACATCGAGTTCGCCATTAAGAATGTGAGGCCAACAAAAGTACGGAACTGACGAACTGTTTTCGTTTTGATAAAGATCCTTCAAATCTCGATGGAGTTCTTCCCAAAGAAGAAGAATGTAATCTTCCAAGCAATATATGCAAGCTAGTTGGAAACGTTTTTGAACATCCAACACATCGCAACGTATGAGTGCTTCCGCTGTTTTTTTGTCATCTATCGTTCCGGCTGCAGTCCAACAAAGTTTTACCCAAACACGTAAATTGATATCTTCCGATAGGATCGAAAATCTATCTTGGTGGATCTCTTTCCATCTTCTTATCTCTATACCAATTGGATGAACTATATCAATCATCCGCTTCGTCAGCGATTTGGGTGACTCAAGTTTCGACACTTTATCTTTAACCTTATTGACAATAGTTTTGAGCCATGGTTTTCTACTTTCGTCTTTATAATACCACTGAATTGGTAATTTCGAAATGGAAGCTAAAATATCTGGGTCACTCCACAGAAGGACGACCACCCTCCTGAGAGCCATTTCCTTGAGGGACAACAGCAGAACGCATTTCAGTTGCTTCTCCATTATCACTAGCAGTGAAATAATTGATAAGATATTTCAAAAACCAGAAATGAAAGTATTTGGTGAAGAAAGTTAGAATTGTCTTTCAATTTTTGTTATAAATTTGAATACTGTATTTTCCTCGATTATTCTTTATTTATAAGAGAATACAGTTGCTTGATTCCAGAGAACATGTACATCCACCGTATATATTAGGATCCGAAGACATGCACCTGAAATGAAAAACACAAAATCGTGAGTATATCTTCTTTTCATCTAATGAACCAGAAATTACAAGCAAGATTGTGACCCTGTTCTGAAAATCGCAAACTAATACAAGTCATAAAATGACATAATTAGGATATTAATGTGTCATACATATGCAAGATGTCCGAGGAAGATCTTTATTATTCTAAAAATTAATAACAAAAATACGAAATGAAGTGACATTGGCGGCGAAAGGATGAAGAAATCTCAGTTTCTTTCTAGCATCAAAAGTCAAAGGTAGATGGCGCTAATTACCTGTCAGCTGAAAACAAGAAACGAAAATAGCGACCGCTCTTTGGGGAAAACACAAGCAAAATTGCCGTAAATCCGACTTCTTAGTTTGTGTTTCGCCCTGCAGCTCGATATCCTCTTTCCACTAATTTTTTTTTGTGCGTTTTTATTTAATTTTTTAAAGTGGGTTTTTTCGGGGCTTTTCGTTTATTAAAATTGTGTGTATTTACTTATCGATTACACAAATTTCTTTCAAATAGAATCGAGGTCAAGTGTTCATTCTCGGCAGTCCGAACGAGCTATGCTGCATTGTTCTACCAACACGTGGAGATGTATTGGGGTACTTTAATTGCATTAGGATAAAAAAAGAGGGATCATGTATGTACAAACCGTAAGCGATCGAAATTTTTGAAGAGATCGTTGTTTATGCTTGAAGAAATTCGGTGCAAATCTTCAATTCCAGTTTTTTATGATACAAGATTTACTTTGATGAAAACAGAACATGATAAGACAGTTTAAACTTTATAATGGCCGAAAAAATTTTTGAAAAAAAAACCGTCGGCAAAGGTAGATTCTTTTTGTCTGGAGATATATGGAAAATAATATTTCGTCCTCTATTTTCATTAGGATTAGAGCTATCAGGAAGAGGGTGGAAGAGACTGCAAATGACGAGAGCTTTCCAGCAAGGGGGTAACATGCACAGGTTAAGTGGTAGTTTAAGACAAGGGGGTGGAGGGAAAATGACTTTTCAACTCATAAGTTCTAAGCAATTGCAGTGATCAAAACACTTACAGGATAAATGATGTTCGCTGTGGTAAGGAGAAAATTCGAATAATTTGAATTTTCTTTCTATTTTCAATGGTAAGGGAATTATGGGGAAAATAAAATTTTAACCCTCCACCTTCCCACCCTCTTTGAGCTGGATAGCCCAACTACGAACTCGGACCAGATTTTCAGCTTCCTTGAAACATATCCCTCCCCAGATAAAATCTAATCAAAATTACTCTAATTATCGTTTTCACAAGATAACATGGTCAATAGCATTTGTTAATCATAGTTTTTAAGAAATTACGATTAGAAAATCTTATTTCCTCTTTTAAAAAAATCAAAAACTTGGATGCATTTTGCGCATAAAGCACTAACACTTCCTGATTCAAATTATACGCCCAACCAATATTTCATTAAACGCAATATGAAGATTAAAAATAAATAAATAAATAAACGGAAACTTTGAATTGATGTAAATGTAGACTATCTTCCTTTACTATTTAATTCTGGTTGCGCTTGAATTTCAATTTCTTTTTAGAGAATTTTTATCTAAATATTTTCTAAAATTTAAAGACTTAAATTATTTTACCTGGTTTATAGTAGTCATAAGTTGGAATCTTCAGTTTTATTTAACATATTTCAAACTAACATTTTATTATATTCAGAATCTTCAATTGAAAATTATTTCATCGGATAGCTTTCATTTTAAATAAATAATATTAGCAAATTATTAAATTAACAACTAATTTGAATAATTTGCTAAATTAAATTTTATTGATATAACTCAACTACTGGTCTAACTATAACCAATAAGTTGGGAAAACAAGCTGGTTGCCGAAGGCGGCTAGTCTAAAAAATAGACAGAGCAGGTGCAAGGGTACTAAAAGAATGTTTATCGTAATTTGATGTTTAAAAATACTTTGTAGACGGAGTCATGAATATCAAGTTATTGTTTTATTCGAAATTAAGCTCAAACACTAATCCCGGCAAACCAGCTGGTCATCGAAGGTGGCTAGGTTATACAATGAATACAGGACAAATACCACTGACTGACTCATCAAGAAATCTGACAAAGAGGCTTTGTAATATCACAGACAGTTACATCTAGCGTAGTAAGTGCTCACTGAAAAAGCATTTTTCAAATTTAATTAATCAAAAACAATTTTAACGTTTATCCACAATATCTTGGGAACATATTATCACACTAAAAGTTTTAAAAAAATAGCTTGCTAGTGAAACCAATTTTATTTTCATTTAATTTTTCAACATATTTTCCAACTTCAACTTAATGAAGTTTTATTTTATTGTAGTAATAATATTTAAGCCAATTTCATATCTTCTCAAATATTTCAGTTATGCGTTTTTACCACATTTAAAATTGTAATAAAATATTGATTTCGTTGAACATGAACTGCAGATAAGAGAGAGAGAGAGAATTTTCACTTCCGATTAAAACCTTTTAAAACGCATGAGCATTAAAGATCTTCTGCGCGTTGCTTCTGAAAATTGCCCGAAGTCCTTTTATTTTTAGTCTTAAACGGTTCAATTTTTAATATATCTAGCTGTTACATCTTGTTCTTAAAAACACTTTCATTTAGTGAAGTTTGGATTCGTTTCAATTCCTGACGGTCGGGAGTTTCGAAATTTTTATACAATTACATATTCTCGATGAGAACACACTATTTCAATAACTTTATTATTAGTTAATTGATTATTTAAATTACATATTGGTTCAGTACCAGGGGACCTTATGGCAGTGAGTCGTAGAAAAAAATGATGATCTCAAGGTTACGAAAAAATCAATTAGAAAATTCCACTACTTACTAAAAAAATACAGTGTTTTCTCAATACTGTTATTAATTTTGTTTTTTTAATGTCTGTCTCTCTTGACCTCATTTAAAAAGATTTTATATTTCTTGATAAGCTTTGTTACAAATTCTCATCTATTTTCTCACACTAGCTTTGCGTTACGTGCTTCTTCTTAACTTCGTAACATTTATAAAGACAAGATTTTTTCTATATTAATCAACACATACAAAAAATGTCGAATTATTATCATTCTTTCGTTACGTCTTTACTCACGTTTTTCTGCTTCTTTTAGACACTATAGGTATGAAAACGTTGTTTATTTTTGCATTTAGGTAGGCAAGCAGGTTTTTATTAAAATATAGCACGTTTTATCTTTGAAGTAACTATCGTTACGATTCAACTTCGGAATAAAGAAACGATCAGATGCATTTTTAGTCTGTCGATTTCTAAAAAAGCCTTTTTTATTCCTGTTACATAATTCGACGCATAGAAGTTTTTCATCGCTCTTTCAGCTTCACGTATTACTTTCGGATTGCAGTCGATTGATTGTTATTGCAAACGAAGTTTTGAGATGGCTAAATTATGGCAGACACCTGTTACATCATGATACAAGCCCTCAGTTGCGAATAAAAATTCAGCTCTAAGTAGAATGTACACCGTCCATTCCGGTAATGCTCAGTGTTATTAAGCAAGCATCGTTGCATATGCCGGGCGTTCAGAAAAAGGTCGTTTACAAGGGTAGGTCAGGCATAAAGAGACAAGTAATTTTTGAAATAGAACATGGGGGTAGGAAAGGCAAAGGGAGTCAGCCTCCCTACAGGGTGATCTTAGTCAAAATAAAAGACACTGCAGATAAAATATACAACTCAAATTGAATACGGTGCACATTTACGACAGCACAACACAGTGGCATGAGCAACAACATTTCAAGTCGCACGCAGCAACAATAGCTAAAGTTTGGATGATTTAAAGAGTTCAAAGGACGCGCAGTCTGAAGCCATACGCGTTTCGCATGCTCTTATTCATGAAACTGGGTTGCTGTGCTATTGTAAACTGATATTCCATTAAATGTGCATTCTACATTTAATTTGGTATATCCTTTTCTTTAAAATAATTCAAAGACAAGGTACCCTCTTTGCACTTCCGACTCTATGGTTCTGTTACAACAAATGACTTGTTTCGATACTGCTGCCTTACAGTTGAAGTTTGCAAGTGACTTTCCTAAGAAGCAAAATACAACTCACTGACTGACTCATCAGGAAATCTCCCAACCATTAATCACGGGAACTTGAAATATGGCAGGTCTCGAGTAATGGGCGTTTACTAAGAAGAGAATCTTTTTTTAACACAAAAATCACCTCCTAGTAACTACTAACACAAATGCTTAAGCTAAACTATCGTCACACTTCCTAGTAACTACTAACACAAATGCTTAAGCTAAACTATCGTCAACAGGAATATTAGTTGTTTTAAACGGAGAGATATTACAATTATGGAATCGTAGGCGTCCACAAGATAAAAAAATGTCTTTATTCTGATAATTCTTCAGCTCCCACCAGACTGATAAAGCCTATTCAAGCAGCTACAATGTCTAGATAAAGAATAATTATTTTAATGTATAAATATGCTTCAACATAATTTCGCCGTCATGTATTGAGCCGTCGGGAAAAAATGTTAAATGCTTTGAGGTTGAAATTTGCATCCTTACTGACCTCGGAACTTTATACTCAGTGTTCGGACCTATTCACGATCGTATACAATAGTTTTCAGAAATAGGCTGTGAATGTTTCTATCACACAGCTTTTCCATATAAAACAGCAAACATAATTTATTAAGTTCATGAGGTTTTAAAAAGCTTCAGGCAAGACCTTGGAAGGAAAAAGAACCAGAAACTGGGAGAGGTTCAATTATATCTAAGGTGTCCCACAAATTTGGACGGAGACGAGAGAAATAAACGAGTTAAAATTACCAGATATTATGCATAGTTCCCAGACTCTTTTTAAACGATAAAAATTGTGCATTTTCAGGAATAAAGACTTCACAGCGCCATCTATTGGTGATATATTTTTTATTATTCTTTGAATTTTTCTGACACAAGTCTAAATCTGCAAGAACAGCCAGTCAATGCTTCTACTTTTCAAATATAAGATAGCAAAAAAAAAGTTTATAAGTTCACGTAGATTTAGAAAATTTCGGTTAAGGTTTTGAAAATAAAAAAAACAGAAAAAATTTAATTATATGAAGGGTATGCTATAAATTTGAATTGATTTTTAAAAATCGGAATAAAGAAGTTGGTGTTCGCAGGAGAGCGATTTGCACATTTTGGCTTGCTAAAGAAGCCGATTCTCCACCCAACCCATAAAAAAGATGGTTAAAATTATCGCCGATTGGATGGAGTAAATATTTATCACCCTCTTTTAAAGTGATAAACAGAAAATAATTATTTAAAAAAATAAAAATTTTAATAGACCACGTTTTTAAAACGGACTAAAAAGTATAAAATAATTTCTTCTAGCCCCATACAGATTTATAACCCCATACAGATTCAAAACGAAAAACGTGGGGCGCATGTAATAGATAATTGATGTATAAATAGTTTATTTCAGTCACTAACAATTTTATTGCAATGGAAATGATATGAACTGTTGTGTGAGTTTTCTCAAAGACAGCTACTCCCTACACTCCTTACTATTAAATATTGCATGCGCCCCACGTTTTTCGTTTTAAATCTGTATGGGGTTATAAATCTGCATGGGGCTAGAAGAAATTATTTTATACTTTTTAGTCCGTTTTAAAAACGTGGTCTATTAAAATTTTTATTTTTTTAAATAATTATTTTCTGCTTTTTAGTCTTCTGTGTGTGAAATTTTGCAATCCATTTTAAACATCTTGATGAGATTATGACGGAGACATGTGGCAAATTTCAGGTTTATTTCAGTTTCTCTTCACCTGATCATAAATAGAAAATTGTTATTTTCCTGAAAAAGTAAGTTATGTGACGCAGAGACCTTTGAGATATAATGAAAAACGTACTGCGCATGCGTCATGTAAAATATGAAATGACAGACAAACGGACAGACAGACAGACAAGAAAGCGAATTAATAATGCATTGTCATCTAGTTCTGAACTATGTTTAAAGTTTCAAGTCTCCAACTCATCGGGAAGTTAGTTTAAAATCGATCGCAAGATTTGTACCGAACAGACAGACAGACAGACAGACAAGAAAGCGAGTTAATAAAAACGTGGTAAAATAGCATTGCTTCAGGAAAATACATTTTACAGCGCCATCTATTGGTGATATGTTTTTTCTTGGGCATGAAAATAAAATCCGTCTAACAAATCAAAAGTCGCAAACCCCGTCCAGTACGTCCATTTTCTATCCTTTTAAAAATTCATAGATATATACACTGGTGTCCACATGCTAAGGACCATTTTTAAGATGCGAAAAATGTGAACTTAATAGAAATACAATGATTCGCAATCAGTTGTAGAGAATCGTGGGACATACAATAGTCGGAACTCGCATTCTTCAGTGAAGATTCGGTCACGAGGGCATTTAGGTGGGCGACCAGAAAGAGATGAAACAAAAAAGGGATTTTGGCCCACCCCGTTTCACAGAAAGCTGACAATGAGTTGAAACTTTAGTCAATGGTTTTGTTTGATGTTCATAATATTAACACGTATTTTCGTAAAGCACGAATATTCGGAGATATAAAGTTGTCTTTATAAAATTCCAAAGTTTTCGGCATAATTTTTGCTTATAACATACATAATTTCAAACCAAATTGTACAAAACTTGCAGAATATTTGACAATATGCAAAAGAAGCATTGTATCGAAATTTGAATTAAATAATTTTATTATTATTGGAAATAAAGAGTATTTGTAGTAAATTATTTTTCACTGCGCATTTGCGATACGTAGCGTAAATTTTCTATTATAAATTATAAATTTTCTATTATAAATTTTCTTTTATAGCTTCAGAGCCAGATATCGGTATTGCAGCGATGTAAGTTTCGGTACACTCTAAAAGAAGCTAAATGATAAGGGTCCATATACAAACTAAAATTCATTAAACTTAAATCTTCGAATAGTTAACATCGAAATGCAATTTAAATTATGTATTTAATTTATTTTTTTGTATACATGCGCCCTCAGGATATTCAACTTTCATAAAATTCAATATTACTCTTTGAAGATTCATGTTTAATAAATTTCAGTTCGTGCATGGAGACTTATCATTTAGCTTCTCTTGCAGTGTACAAAAATGAACCTAGATGCAAAACCTCTATTTTTCTGAGTATTACCGGTATTGAACTGGGAATTTTATGCAAGTTGCTCTATATATCTGGTTCTGAAGTTATAAAAGAATAATTACGCTACGTCTCACACATCCACCGTAAAAAATTATTTACTACAAATACTCCTATTTACTGTAATATTTAAAATATGTAATTCAAATTTTGATACAACGCTTCTTTTGCATATTGTCAAATATTCTGAAGTTTTGTACAATTTGGTTAGAAATTATGTATGTTATAAGCAGAAATTATACCAAAACATTTCGGATTTTTTAAAGAAAACTTTATATCTCCTCAAATATTCGTGATTTTTAACGAAAATACATGTAAATATTATGGACATCAAACAAAATGATTGACTAGTTTCAACACATTATCAGCTTTCTGTGAAACGGGGTGGGCCAAAATCCCTGTTCGGCTTCA
>BGPR01031924.1:4165-17770 GCA_013235015.1 Araneus ventricosus | reverse complement strand
ATATACTAAAATTCATCACTTGTTACTTTTTTTGAGTTATCTTGTTGATATTATCTGTTATGTTTTCTTGTTTGCACGAATAGACAGTCGACTCATGGACAGATTTAGTCCAAACTTATATACATGCCTGTAATTTTGGTAAATAAAAACATATGCCAAATTCCATTCATCAATTTTTTGCCCTTTTGAGATACAGTGATCATTTACCGGCCATATAAACTTCCCGTAGACAAATTTTGCTAATTGGACAGAAATCTACAATTTGGGTCTAAAGACCGAATACTAATTTTCATTCCTGTATCTTTTGCGGTTATGAGTTATCGTATTCACAGGTATAAACGTCACTATATGCCCTCTGTAGTTCAGTCTAACTCGCAACATGCAGGTAGACAGACAGTAGGGGAGGGTTTAACCCTTTGAGGACGGCCGCACGGAAAAAATGCGGTTCCGTCTGGCCGACGTTTCCCAACACGCGTGGCTGCTCAGGGCCGGCGCGCTTTTTCTAGTTAAGCCTAATTGCACTAAAGTTGTTGTCACACAGTCGTGACAGTCGATAGCTAAAAGCCACAAAAGCTGGCACGTATTTGTGACATTCGGGAAAGAATGTGCCAAGCAGTTGTCACGCCTGCGGAGATATAAGCATTTAACTTTAACACGAAATTAGGCGTAATTCAACAATTCTTGAGTAATGTTTCGCGCGATTGATGAATGAATTGCCTTAGTCCGCATGCGTGCGCATCGGTCGCTGTGTCGTCATCAAAATTTTTCGTGATTTCACCAACTTTCCAGCTCGTCTGTGACTAAATTTAATTCCAAATTCTAAAAATTCTTTCTGCAATTTTCAATGTCAGCCTTTTTCTGTTAAATGAAACTAAAACCAATTCTCTGTGTTATTTGGTTGCGGAGCTATACACGTTTAACTTTAGCACGAAAAGCGTCATAATTTTTTCCTTTCCCGACATACCAATAGACCACATTGCAGAGACGTAAGTCTACGTCAAAAGTCTTTCTTAATGATGACATAATGCCTTCGTTCATGTAGGATCTTCATAATATTCATGAGTCGCATCAGGGATCTTTTGTTTTGAACAATATTTTCACACTACGTCGAAAGGTTTCCAGCAAAGGCTTCAGCTTACGGAGTTTTGCGAGAAAATATCACGTGTACCTCCACATAATAATTTGGAAAAGGGAATTTACCACTGGGCTTTCAGAAATGAAAGTGTATTGGACAAAATGTTACAAAATTAAAAAGAAAATCATACTGTGTTTAATAAATATCTTGTATATTAAAAGCTGAACGTCAACAAACATATGTATCTATGTCTTCTATCATCTCACCAACCACTGAATCCTGAAACTAGCCGTAAGTACCAAAAGATGGAAAATAATCCAAGGAATCCATTTCGACTATTTGAATTCCGAAATTGTAGTTAGTTAAAAAGATATTAATTAAAAACGTCAAAATGAATGAATTCACGTGCTGCCATCTATTGGCAACATGGTGAATTCATTCACGGCGGATTCTTTTTTCTCTATTATTAGTTTTCACATCCCGTGTTGCATTTTATTTTTTTTATTTAACGGAAGTTGATATTTCTTTTTCAGCGAGCTTCTTGGTTTGGATATATTAGCATTGGAAAAAAATCGTTTTCACGCATTTTTTCCTTCTTTTTGTATTAAGGTGTTCGTAACGTCTGTTGGGGAATGTAAGTGACAATATTTGTTGACTGTTGAGAAAAACGGAGGCGGGGCATATGAAAATATATGGATCCCAAGGTCTCACGTGACCTCACTTCTCTCCGCCCGGGAATACCCCATTATTCGAGATAGACCGTGCAACGCCGGGAAACACAGCTAGTAGCAATATAAAATTCAAAATCGGAGCAGAAGCCTATTGCTTACGTCGAGCCAAGGTCACTACTGTTTTCCACTAAACGCATCCCATTCGACCTTCTGAAAACGTCGGTATACTGGAGGAGCCGGACTGGCGAACTATCGGATTATTGAGCAGGGTTGCCATATTGGCCTTCTTAAGGCCAAATTCTGGAAATTTGGCCTTTTTTCAAAGCCGCCTTGGGAATTTTCATTAGGCCTCGGTGGCAAATCCAGGGGGGGGGCTATCGGGCTACAGCCCCTCCCAGAGTTAAGCCAAAATTCTTCATTTTATTTAAAATTGCTACAGCTATTTGTTTTTAATTTTCATTTACAAATAATGATAAAAGCGTGGTGGAGATTTCTGGCTTGACAGGCTCGAAAATTTTTCTACTTTTCTAGTCATTCCACTTGTACTTGTAGCGTTGACGCGGTCGAAAACATTTTGTGCCTATTTATTGTATTAAATTATCGAAAGTATTGTAGTGTTCTTTATGATTCTTACTGTCTGAGGAAAGTCCGTAAAGTTAAAGTGTTTTGGTTTACATAAGCCATGAGGTTTGACATTCGTCACGACGATACAAAATTTTTGTGACCTCAGCCCCTCCCAGACCCGAATCACGGATTCGCCACTGTTTGGCCTTAAATTCACTTTTGACCTTTTATGGCCTTAAATTCACTTTTGACCTTTTTTGGCCTTAAATTCACTTTTGACCTTTTTTGGCCTTATTTTTGATTATGACTTTTAGAACGATTTTTAATACATAATTTAACTATTCGTTAATATACTTTTAATATGACACTTTTCAAACGACTCACAATGAACTACAAAAGTAGTTCCTCTATTAGAAAAGTTACTGTCTCCTTTCTTCAGACTGTATTAGTCAGAATGCTTCTACCGAAAGCTATGTTTGTCTCTGCACAGCATATAAAAACTACTTTCTCTGTTTTTTATTTTTTGTTTCTTTTCATGGTCGAATTCTTTTACGAGAAGTTCCACACAAAAGCATAAAATATTTTAATACTACTGAGAACAGAACTTTATTTTTTGCAATGTCGTGTGTGAGTGTGCAGTGTGAGTGTCAATCTAGTGGCATTTCTGTTAATGAAGGATAGTCTTTTTTTATAACAAACTAGCAGTATGCGCACGGCGTTGCCCGTGGTACAATGACTTCAACAAAATAAAAATAGCCCAGAATGACACACAAACACTTCCTTTTATTAGCTTAGATTTATCATTGTCATGATTTTACTTTAATATTACTTCATTTTTTTTAACGAAATGAACTTAATTTTTTTTTTTAAATTCATACTTTCACATCTTCATTATAATCATGCTTTGAGTAATGTAATGCGAAAAATGTAATGCGGAAATATATAACGTAAATTACCAAAAATAACACAAAACATTAAATAAAAAACTTTCTAGATTAAATTTTAAAATTCGGGCTTCGAGGTGCGTTGAGTCACCATTACGACTACCTGTGTGCCAAATTTCAAGTCTGTAAGTGCGGTAGTTTCGTCTGGACACGCGCGCACGCGCACTGCCTTTTATAAATATAGATAAGGGGAAAATGAGTGCTTAAATCAAATTTTCAAATTTGACCTTTTTTGGCCTTATTTTACTATTATGATCTGACAATTCTGTTATAGAGGCGACTGCATTTGGAAATAATGACGTATTTACGTGGGAAAAAATGTTACTATCCATTCCAGCCATTGCTATCCATTTGCAAGGAATCCAAGTTTATGAATTTACAGTTCCAAAGCTTATTTGTGTTATCCCAAACCAAAACATTCCATTTTTATTTTTGCCAGCTTCATCATTTTCATCTATCCGAGGACATCTTTTTTTTTTCTGTCTTTAATCCAAAAAACATTATCGAACGCGGAAACCACGGAATCTTAAAAGAAAAGGCAAGGAATCCCCTAAACCGCAAACTTGTAATCTTTCTTAAAAGGGTATGGGCTACAAGCACAAGAGCAAAGTACGCTTAAACCCATAAAATATACGAAAAAACAATAACAGCAATAGCAGAAGAGAAATCGTACCTAATCCGCTTTCAAGAAAGAATTAGGCCGCAAGACTTTTTCCCGATATTATTTCCCATTCCCAGTCTGCAAAATGCATTTCTGGACATTTTGTTCGAAAAAGGATGAAGAATTACGTACAGGTATACGAAGGCGGGGTTTTATTCTATAAAACATCTACTAATCCTTTTTATTCTTCTAAGATACGAGTACGGTTAAAGTTAAATCTTCTTGCTGAGAAATATTGCTGAATCTGCACGAAATGTCATCTAAAAGAGCAGCAAAATAGGGTCCACTCTGAATTCCCAAACAATGCCTACTCATCAAAAATGCTGTATAGATATTTTTGCGGGAAATGCACTTTATTTTTCCCTCTTTTTTTCCCTTCCTTCTTCGTTGCTGATTCGGAATTGAAATAAAGCTTTTTAGGGATTTATCTGAATTACGCGGGAAAAACACTTTCGCATTTTCTTCTTCTTTTTTGTTTATTTGTTTATGTGGTACTTTTTAAAGACGAGGAATGAGGTTTGTTAAGTATGCGGTAAGGTTTTTGAGAGGATATGGTTCATAAAATGGATTGGGGGATACGCGGGATATGTTTTATATTTGGTCTTTTTTCCCCGATAAGTAAGATAGCAAAATATAATCTGGATGATAAAATATATTTGGGAGATGAAAAAAAGTTTCAGAGTTTGGATTTTAAATCGATAAAAGGATTAAATGCATTTGCTTTTTCATTATTATATCCTTAATTAAACACCTAATGTTGATTGCTTATTCTTGTTAGAGACCTTTACATACCTGATTGATAAGGTGACCAATCGTCCTCCTTTAGGGAAGACAATATTTCTTTTAAAAGTTCTGTCCTCCTTTGAAAAGCATCCTCCTTTTCGATATTTGGAGACTAATCTGTGAATCTCCATATCCCTGCAAAATTGGAAGACTGGATGTATATTTAAATTCTCAAAAATAAATTCAATGGTAATATAAACATATTGAAATTGATAAAGACGGGTGGAAATATTCAGAAATTTCAAAAATGAACATATACGATGTGAAAATTTATTCATTTTTGTTCCATTTACATTGTGATGCCCTACAACTAATGCAGCAGTTGAAAGGGTTTTATCAATTGTTAATGATCTTTGGACAGAAATCGAGATCGAGTGTTGGTAGAGAAAGCCATATACTAAGTCCAGTGGCGTAGCGAAGGTCAGTAGCATCCGGGTCATAATACGATTTTTTCGCCCCCGGAGTCATCATCAGTGAAAAAGGGGCCCGGGTCATGGTGTTTTTTTTGCCGTCTTATCGCATTTGACTTGAAAAAGTGATATAAACGCATTGATGTTTTGTTACCATGACCAGTGGCGTAGTGAGAGTAAGTGGCGTTCGGAAAATAATGATTATTTTTTATACCAGTCGTCACCAGTGGCTTAACAAGCATAAGTGACGCCAGGAGCATGGTATTATTTTCACGCCCCTCATCATATTTTGATTTAAAAATGACATAAACGCAGTAATATTTTAACACCGTGGTGCCCCCTAAAACTGGAGCCCGGGGCATCTATACCCCCACTTGCCCACCGGTCGCTACGCCACTAGTCAGAATTGAAGTGGTGTGGAGCGAAATGGATGTGGATATGGGTGCAGGTGTGGAGAGAGGTTTGGGGTCAGTGGCTCATCGAAGAAATATGGAGATGGTGGGGATAAGTGATCGGGGAACTGAAAGTGCACGGATTTGCGTGGCATGGAATGCTCCTGAATGGCCTGTTTAAATGGATGGGCTAAAACTATGAAATGGCGTGAAGTGCCAGTATACCACTAGTTCGTGGAACTAAAAGCTATTGTATAGCAACAGATTCGGAAACCCCCCGCGCTTTTGCGCATGAGCTGAGCGGAGTTATTTTCATCAAAATAGGGGGAAAGTGAAGAAGGGAAGGGTGATGTTTACATTTTACTGAGCGTGATCTAGCAAAAAACTCCGGAAATCCGCTCATGTGACTCATTGCCTGACACCCATTTCCGGTGTAAAATCGTCCAAAAGTGGTAGTCTCGGAATCCGTTGCTGAACTATATATTAGTTTCATAGCCCGTGGAACTTATTCAAATGACTAAGTTGAAGAAATAACTATAAGTAATTGACTAATTAAAGGAACTGCCTCGTGTTTTTTGATTCCTGAGTTAATTTCTTAAATATTTCAAGAATTATTTATGGAGTGATATATGATTGGATATAATACTATAATCTCTTACAATTAATGAGAGAGATTTGTTTTTAAAACTTTCAAAAAAAAATGACTCGCTAATATTTCTGAAATCTCGACCATCCTTCCAACAGTTATGTCTTGTTTACATTTGTAAATAGCTAAAAATGAACGTTCTAAATTCTCCATCAAATCTTATGAAATGATTCAAAATAAATATCATCTATTGCTTACTTACAGAGGAAAAATTATGACAGAAAGGTGATAAAGGTTTTTATTTAAAAAGGTAAAAAGATAATTTTGATAAAAAGGTGATTTTCGGTGTTCTCATGTATTCGACCATTTTTTTAAATGTTTTTTATAGGTTTTAATTTTTGTACTCTGTTTTCGGCTCCGTGTTGCAATTTATTTCCATCTCAAGTATGCATTTTCGTCTTTAAATGTTCAAACTCCTGGCGTGTTTTTAGAGGATTCGGTGTTTGCATGCTTTGACTTTTTAACCCTTGCCTTTTGAAAATAGTCTTTTAATTTTTTTTAAAAAATACGACTTTTAGAATCACAATGTGTTTTAATGTTTTTTAATTATATATGCGTTTGCAAAATTATTATTATTTTGTGTATTCTCTGTGTTCAATTTTTTATTTTCTAACACGTTTTTTTTATTTACTCGTTGTGGTAATTGTTCTTTGTGTGTTTTTTTTTTGTTTATAGCACTCTGTAAATGGAGTTTCTCTATAGTGTGCTTTTCTTTAAATAAATAATGTAATTTGACAATTTTTTTTACCTTTTTCATATACGAAATATAACTGTAAGAAAACATTGCGATCACATATGCAAGAATTGCAAAATAGTTAATCTGTATCGAATTATGAACACAATCGGTCAGTGGGTAGATGTCCGAAATAAATACACGAATCTTTTCACTAAACGACGAAGCTAAGCACGAAACATACCACATTGTGAAAACACACGAGAAGTCTTAGGGAGATAAATCTCGCTGGTTAAGTAGCTGTTATTCGAACCTTTGGAAGATCTTACAAAAGACACGGAAAAACGAATATCCATGTAAATGCTGGAAGAGAAATTAACAAGTTAAAGTAAACACAGAATTTAAATACATATTACATTTATAAATATTTCATGTCGACATTTAAATCTCGAAGTAACGTTTGTTGACAAAATGGCCATTTTCAGTCTCCTAACCGACAAAGAAAGTACTTTTCTGTAGTTTGAAGGCCATCACGCAGCCATTAAACCATATATAATAACAACAATAAACACGCACTTACTTAAAACCACATAAAATCTGTTACTGTGTATTCTACCAAATTTTATACAAAGAGCGCAGATGGTTAGCAGACCTCGGAAACAATACAAAAGCATTCATCCACATGATAACTGGATGTTCCCCTTGTTCGCAGCAGATGGTTCCATTTTATTAATTCCGGTTACCTCCGATATTTTTTCGCTAATTAACAGCATTTACATTCTTGATCGAAGCAGAAGTGTCTATTGAAGCGGAAAAATATCTGTATCAGAAAGCGACGATCTCGTTTATCATCGTCAATCACTGTTGGTCTAGTCGCTGCTGTCAGCAAGTAAAGATGCGATCAGCTTTTAATCTTTGACAGAGCTTTCATCGGATATGTTCATATTGTTCTTCATTTGATAGTTCATGATTGATTGATTGTTGTTTCTTTGTATTATGTATATTTTCGTGCTGCTACGGTCAGGCGGCGAAATTTTTTCGCTCACGCTGATTGATCAGATAATAGTGACCCATCCATAACGAGGAAAGCAAATGTTTCTTTGAAATAAATGGACTTGTTTTGTCTATAAATCGCCGCTTTCTGCATTCTTTAAGAGATCTCGGTGAGCCATTTTTTTTCAAGATGAGATAACGTAGTTTCCTAGAACTGATATATTTAGAAGTACAGAATAAAAAGTCATTTCTTTCAGCCATTTTTTAAAACTGGTTTATACGATAGATCATTGACATCGGATTATTTTTTTATTACTACAAAGTAACAAAAGAAAGAATTTAAGTAGTGTTACACATCAGATAAAGTAACTTTGTTGATGAAAGTAATTGAAGAATTATCATGAGATAGTTTATTATTGAAATTTATTTCTGTAATGAAGTCTGTGGAAGATTTGGTTTGGTGTTGGTGGAAATTTTAATTGTAGAATAAGTAATTGAAGTAATTTTAAAAGTAATTGAAGAATTATCATGAGATAGTTTATTATTGAAATTTATTTCTGTAATGAAGTCTGTGGAAGATTTGGTTTGATGTTGGTGGAAATTTTATGGTGCAAAAGTCACAGTAAACCTTGCCGTGTCAGAGTCAATGTTAAAGGTTCAAATGTATTAAAAATTTTAAAATATCGAAAATACAAAACTATGCTAAACAACAAATCTGTGTAAGTTAAGAGTTCAGCCATGAGAGATTTTGAAGATGAGATAGCGTTGTTTAATAGAAATGGTATGTTTTGAAGTACAAAAAAAAAATCATTTCTTTCAGCTATTTTTTAAAAACTGGTTTATACAATAGATCATTGACATCGGATTATTTTTGGATTACTACAAAGTGACAAAAGGACGAGTTTAAGTAGTGTTACACATCAGATAAAGTAACTGTGTTGAAGAAAGTAATTGAAGAATTATCATGGGATAGTTAACTATTGAAATTCATTTCTGTAATGAAGTATGTGGAAGATTTGGTTTGATTTTACTAGAATTTCATGGTGCAAAAGTCACAGTAGTCCATGTCGTGCCAGAGTCAATGTTAAAGGTTCAAATGTATTAAAAAAATTAAAATATCGGAAATACAAAATTGTGCCAAACAACAAATCTGTGTAAGTTAAGAGTATAGCCATGAAAGATTTTGAAGATGAGATAGCGTTGTTTAATAGAGCTTGGATACTTACAAGTGCATAAAAAAGTTACATTTTTCAGCAAATTTTTTTCGTTTCTATTGTTTCCACAATAGATTATTCGCATCTGATTATTTTGAATTATAACAAATTGACAGGAGAACGAATTTGAGTAACGTTACACAAGAAATATTGTACTTTCGCTGAAGAATTTTTAGGGCATAGTTTACTTATTTAAATTCATTTCTACAATTAAATATTTGGAGGATTAATTTGATTTTATTAGAGTTTTATGGCTCAAAAACAATTTTTGGCATTGCTTTGCTAGAGTCAATGTTAAAAGACACAAGTGCAATCAGGCAATCCGCTGTAATTCAAGAAATACCTAATAAAATAGTTTTTCAGAGAGGAAATTCATGATTCGACTCCTTCTCTTAATTATTCTACATACATTAATGTCAACAGAAACATTTTGCAGATCGATAAATTCCTAATCTACCCAAAATTAGTCTGGAATAGTTTACAATCGTAATAGTAATGAAATTCCGACAACATAAGCCAACTTCTATTCTTTCTGGTCTACTTCACCTTTACATCCCATTTGCTAATAATTAATACACTAATTAAATCACTAATAATTTACTTATAATTAATACAATAAGCAACCCATTTGCTAATAATTAATATACTAGTACTCCCAATAAATAATTAGTGTATAGAAAGGATGAGAAATCAAGTTGTGATTTCATGTACGGGGACATGTTTTGATGTCAGTCTCTTTTTCTGTCTGCCTCCATCGAGGATACGCTGTTACTCGTAAAATTCCAAATCAGAAAGCAAATTCCGGATAAAATAAGTTTTCAGTGATGAAATTCAGGATTTGTCTCCGTTTCCTCATTGATTTACATGCATTCATGTCAGGAGAAACATTTCGTGCATCGATCAATTCGGAATCCATCCACAATTGGTCTGGAATAGTTTACAACTGTAATAGTAATGAAACTCCGACAACATAAGCCAACTTCTATTCTTTTTGGATGTAATTCATCGTTACAACCCATTTGCTCTTTAAAAACAATTTTCCTCTACGTTTCCTGCTGTATCCTAATCCCTCTTATTCCACCCTCCACCTCCCCTTTTTCGTTGCAATATTTTCTAGAAGGGCTTTCCGTCCAATTTTCAATCGACTAGAAAAATATCGACTTTTATTTCGTATTTTTTCTTGTTTCTCCCGAATTTCCAGTAACCTGTCTTTTAAACAAACAATTGCATCAGAGTTGATCGTCTGATAGGGTAGGGTCTGTGAGAGGAAGTAGGAAAGGGTGGGATGGAGAAAAAAAAATCGTCTGCATCTGTCGCGAGTGACGTTGATGCGAGGTAGAGTAGCGAACTCTATCTGATTAAAGTATAAAAGTGCCTATATTGAAAATTTTCTGTATCAGATTTTTTTGTTGTTGAAGAAATGATTTTTTTCGTTGAATTGTTCAGCTGCGAGGATATAAATCTAGCAGAGAGCAGACAATTTTTCATACAGTTCGTTTCGATTTTCACTTTTGGAGAGAAAATTTATTGTTTATATGCTTATGAATATGTAGTTTGAAAGTTGAAATCTTTCTTATTTTAAAATAGTCCGTGTATATAGCTCAATAAGTAAACAGTGGATTATGGTAACTAAAACAGGGGTTGCTCCAGGTTTTCTCAAAGATCCAATTCTGTGAAAAAAAAATTATTTTTGTGAAAAAATTTTTTATCATGTAAAACCTTCAATTTTAGCAGTCATATTTCTATATTTTACGTTTAATATCAAAAGTGTTTCACTGAACCAAATATATGCAGTAATTTGATATAATACTGAAAAAAATACTCGTATATATATTTTATGTAATGCCTCATTCAAAAACTTTTAAAAAAGAAATCAGATTGAGAAAAGGGGCCATTTTTGTGAATTTGAGTTTTGTGAAGGGGCCGTTTCTATGAAGTGGAATTTTGTGAAGGGGCCGTTTTTGTGAATTTGAGTTTTGTGAAGGGGCCGTTTCTATGAAGTGAAATTTTGTGAAGGGCCATTTTCATGAAGTGGAATTTTGTGAAGGGGCCGCAAATCGGCCCCAATTTCCCCCTGGATCGACCCATGTAAAATTCTTTATTTTGTGGAACTCCCAATTAGTTAACGAGATGGTTAGTTTTTTCTTCATCCACCATTTATCCATTCCTTCGTGCAAAAAATGCAGATAGTGTGCTAACAATATATTTTATGCCTTATATGTTATACTTTCATTTATATTTCTTATGGGCAAATTGCGCTTCTGGATTCACCTTAACTATTGGTTTTCCATTGAAAAAAAATTGGGAATAGGCCATGTACTAGACATACTAGCAAATTTTATCATCACAGATACGTAAATAATTGTAGATACATTTACCTGTGAAAGTATTTACTAATAAAATCTATGAATGTTTCGCATTGCCTTTTTCAGCATTTAAATGTGATAATTCATGTAATAGTTTATGCATTTCGCTTTCAATCTAATTTTTAACCTTTGATCCGATCTATAAAATATATTCTGCGGTTTTAGAGAGAGAGAGAATCTGAGAAAAATAATATTCGTATGGAATTTATGACGGAGAGATCCGTTCCCATTTAGTAGAACGCCGAGTATAGATTTCAGTGAATGATAGAAACCCATTACGTTTCCATTTTCCTGCCAAGTCCGTATCAAAAGGCTACAGATCATCCTTGCATCATTTTTTCCCTCAGGAAAAAAGCACCTTTACATGATACACATAACTCTCAGATTGAAACAAACATCGGCATCATAAAATAATACTCCGTGTGTCTTCTGTGTAGGAACACACACCACATCACGTAATGGACAGATCCAAACCCCCAAATCTAATCACCAGGACTCTCCAGACACGAAAACATGAAATGACAAACAAATAGCTTCAATTTAAATGAAAAATATGTCCTCCTGCCCCTCCAGATTTATATGAAGGGAAAAAGAAAGGGAAAAAAAGAAACGCATCAGGAAAATTACCCATACTCGGAAACCAAACGCTCACGGCGTCCACTCAAATCAATACCATCCCCCAATATGATTAGAAAGACCGGTAACGACTTGTGAGGACGCTATTTATATGAGAGAAAAATTTACTAAGGGATTGAGGGGGGGGGGGGGGGGGGGGGGGAGGGGAAATTGATTTTGGACGGGAGAGGGGGTGGGGGGGGGGGTAAAAATCGGAGAAAGAGACTGGAGTGAAAAATTGAAAAATAAAAAGCCCGGCTCGAGTCAGAGGTACGTGTGTGCTTTATCCTGCTTCTGTTTTTAAGTGTTGGGGTAAGCGTGCACTAATCGGTTTGAGTGTGTGCTATTGGTTGGGGGATGTACAAAAAAGTGGATTTTTTCTTCTTCTTTTATTCCTATTTTTTGTAATTTTCGAAATGAAATCGGAGATGTTTCGTTCTTTATAAGTGTAGGGGGAGAGATGTATTTTCAGAGTTGGAGGAAAAAAATATGAGTGGTAAAAAATGACGCTGTTGGGGGTTGAGATGGTAAGAGACATATTAGAGTAATTTTTTCACTCGTTTTTCATACCTATGCGATGAAAAATTGGGAAATTTTGTTTCAGTTCGGAGCTGTTTGGGAATTCTGTGCTGTTATTTTTCGTATCTTGGCAGATGTAAGTGATAAATCTTTCTTGAGGAACTGTTCAGAATTTTAATTCAGTCAGTTTTGATTTCTTAAACTTTATTAACTTTAAAAGATTGAATAGGACTTTATCGCCAGCATGTTTAACACGTTCGCTGCCAAGGTATCGATCCCAAAAGCCGATCTGATGCAAACATATTAAGTTTCTACGAGATAACTCGTAGTCGGCGTCCCCGACAAGACTGCCAACAACGAGTAATCTCGTAGATGGCAGCGAACGTGTTAAAAACGCTGAATTAGCATATTGTTATCAATATTGAATTTCAAGGAAAAGATATTTTGAACATGATATTTCATGCTCATATCTGAGATATTTATTTCATGTTCATATCGGAGATATTTTGTACATGATATTTCATGTTCATATCTGAGATATTTTGTACATGATATTTCATGTTCATATCTGAGATATTTTGTACATGATATTTCATGTTCATATCTGAGATATTTTGTACATGATATTTCATGTTCATATCTGAGATATTTTGTACATGATATTTCATGTTCATATCTGAGATATTTTGTACATGATATTTCATGTTCATATCTGAGATATTTTGTACATGATATTTCAAATGTGGAAAAAATATCCGTACAAATGTTGGCCAACTGTTTTCTATTCCCTCTTTTTAAAGAAATTAAAACGATGAAATTATTGTAGCTGAATTCTTTTGAAGAAAGAACGTGAAAAAAATTTCACACACATCTCGTGTTACATTAATGTGAATTAAAATGTTGGAAACCTGGTATGATTTGTACAGATATTTCAAATGTGGAAAAAATGTCCACACAAATACTGGCCGTCTGCTTTCTATTCCCTCTTTTTAAAGAAATTAAAACGATGAAATTATTGCAGCTGAATTCTATTGAAGAAAGAACGTGAAAAAAGTTTCACACATATCTCACGTTACATT
>BGPR01031923.1:0-17772 GCA_013235015.1 Araneus ventricosus | reverse complement strand
CTTGCGTACTGGAAGCAATCTCTGCGCATGCGCAAGCTATTCTCCTGTTTTCTTCTCCGCACGCGGAACTTGCATTGCTAGAGTTTGATAAAAAAAAAAATATTGCGAAATTTTACTACATACGCATCTTTTTGAATATGATTCTTCACCTCAGTATTTTACTATCACTGTAATCTACAATGAAAAACCTTCTGATAGTCATTGCATTCTGGGTTACAGTTGGTTCGAACTTTTTATCAACGCAGGGGGAAGGGAAATGACAAATGTTTGAGAAGTATACGAGAAAGTTTAGGGGAGGCCACTCCCGCTGGTTAAATCAATCTTCTGGTTAAGTCAAAGTCCATACATTTTCAAGTCCACGAGGGTTGGAAATTTAAGAGTCGCAACCACATAATTACAGCCGATACAAGATTGGTACTAGCTTGAAACGTTTATAGTCTTTCAATGCAGTCACCAGCGCTGAGTATAACTTGTTTCTAGGGGTGTAGAACACCTAAAGTGATCATTTATATTCCCCCAAAAAACGGGACGTTTTAATTTTTAGGTAATATTATTATCAGAGTCGTCTTCGCTTTGAGAGGTGAGGTTGCGTTTTTGCAGCTCCCACTCAATCTCGCTTAATCCGTGTTATTTTTGCTTTCTGCTTGTTGAAAATGGTACTGCCGTAACGGCTTTGATGTGTGCTACCAGAATTAGTGCCTATGTGTAAGTTTCTAGAATTATTATATGATATTTTGTTGAAATTAACTCACAATGAGTTTTACCATTGAACTTGATTATGACCTCGTTGCTTGGCAACGCCGTCGACGCCTTTTTGCTGATTGATTGATTGATTGAACTGTTTCAATCTACATGCTTGATTGTCTCTTTATTCAAGTGTGATTTTTCTGCATCCTGTGCCTTTCTTGGATAACTTGGTTCGAATTGTGCTTAAGCTTGGGTGGGAGTATCCCAGATTGAACGGTCGTTTTTGGAATTTTACTAAAGGACACATGAAAATTGACTTTTGATGACATTTTTGGGAACCTTTTGGTCCTCAAGGCATACTATCAAATTTTGGTGGTTTTTCGACCCGCCTGTCTGGAGTTATTGGGGTCTTTCTGGAGCGTTTTTGAAGGTTATGAACTGCATCCTTTTGCCTTATGTGTGCTTCTCCTGTGTTCTGTCTACTCCTGCTTGAATATTTGATGGTTTCCTTTGTGTGTGGCGGTCACTACTCTCAGTAGGCCATTTTTGCGTTTTCATGCCAAGGAGGAAAAAGGATTTTACGGAATCTTTGAGTAAAAATATTATTACGACTTTTGCCATGCCTACCTCATCTGAGGATGATATATCGGACCATGAAAAGGATTTGTCGGGATCCTATGAAAAGAGGACCGCAAAAGTACCCGAAACGGTTAAATCTACACAGGCCTCCCAACCCAAGGGGGTTGGTGGGGTTGAAGCTGTTGAAGAACTGATAAGGCAAATTGAAGAGTACAATTTTGCGCCTGAATTGGCAGAGTTTTTAAAACAAAAGCTTCAATTTTTGACAAGTATATTTATTAAGAAATCTAGGGAAATACGTCTGGCCGTACGAGAAAATATATTGAATAATGTTATTACGCCAATTATAGAAAAATTTCGTAATCGTGAAACCATACACCTCACAACTATTTATGATCTACAGGCTCGTCCTGTGGGAATAGAGGAGAGGACTTATCAGGCTAAAATTAGGAGTTGTGAGGAAGCGATTGATAAGTTAAAGGCTCAGCTGCAAGTTGCTAACGCTGACCTTGCTACGTTAAACAAGGATTTAAGTGCTACTGCTAAAAGCTTGCTCGAATCTACGAAAGAAGTGAAGGATATAATTAAGAAATCTAAACCTTCCTTTTCGGATGTATTACAGATGAGACCACCCCCTAGTGCGACCCAAGTTCCATATGTCAATAAGCGATCTGAACACGTTGTTTTGCTGCGTCCTAAATCTCAAGGTACCTCGTCTGAGGAAAATAGAAAAGCTGTGGAAACTGCCCTGGTTTGTCGTAATTCGGCAGCCAGAGTCAATAGAATCTCAAAAGTGAGCAATGGGGGTATCATAATTGAGGCCCCCACAGCTGCTGATCTCGACGCTTTAAAGACCGAATTTGGATGTATACCCAACATTGAAAATCGTTTCTCTGTGACTGAGCCGAAAAGGCGGAGGCCCCAGGTGATTATCCTGGGCCTCGATAACAGTGTAGATAAAGACAGACTTGTAACGGGACTGGCTGCAAAAAATCATTTTCTGTGTGATACGAGAAATAAGCCTCTCTTTGAGGTTAACTTTCCAATTAAGGGCAGACGAACTACCAACTGGGTGATTTCGATCGACCCTGTTTGCTATAAGAGACTTTTCACTGAACAGGGTGTCTACTTTGAGTTTTCAAGGTATAGATACGATAACTTTTTCAGCATTAAACAATGTAAGCATTGTAGGCTCTTCGGCCACACAACAAAATGGTGTCCCAGGGCCAAGGAGGTTCTGTGCCCAAATTGTGGCATGGACCACTCGGCGAGCGATTGTAAGAGGATCAGCTGTGTTAATTGTGTCTCGTCCAACCAGAGGTACAGAACGAATTTGGATATTTTTCACAGTCCTTTCGACCGTAAGGTTTGTGAATGTTTTATGAAACAAAAAGAAAATTTGGTGAGGATGACGGACTATGGTCCAACTCCAACTCCTTCAAATTAACGTAAATCACTCCCGGGCAGCGCACAGCGCTGCCTTTATGACCGCTGGAGATAATTTTTCAGATTTTTTGTGCGTCCAGGATCCATACGTTACTAATGGTTTACCTTTAGGAAATTCTCTTGAGAGTCCTTATTTTTCTTCTCAACGTCAAAATTGTGTTATTTATTGTTTGAATAGAAATTTAAATTTTCTTTTTAAAAACAATACTTTAAATACAGTTACAATTACGATTTTCTTTCATGATTTTCAATTAAATGTTACAAACGCGTATTTTCAACCGCATGATGAAATAGATTTATTAATTCCTGAAATTTCTAATATTGGTAGTAACTCTTCGGTTGACCTGCTCGTCGGTGACTTCAACGCCCGCTCCCAAATTTGGGGGTACGGCTTTGAAGATCATCGTGGGCGGGTAATTTCGGAATTTATTTCAATGAATAATTTTACATTATGTAATCGTATGGATCAGGGACCGACATTTATTTCAAGAACCGGTCAGGGCTTTCCTGACTTAACTTTATTATCTACTTCCTGTCAGGACCTTCTGGAATCCTGGAGGGTCCTGGATAAGGAAACCTTCAGCGATCATAGGTATGTGTGTGTTCGGCTTGCGGGTGATTTCTCCTTTGCTCAGGATTTTATTTTTAAAACTAAATTTAATACTAAAAAATTTTTGAAACTTTTTAAGAAGGATTTTGAATTTTTGCAAAATTTATGTAATTCGATTTCTTCGAAAGAGGAGATTGATAATTTTTATTCCTTTTTAATTAATTCTGTTAAAGAAGCTGCCTTCGGTGCTTTTAAGAAAAAGCCTTTGTCTAAAACAAGAGTTTTTAAATTTTGGAATAGTGAATTAAGAATTTATAGAAACAGAGTCACAGCACTCTACAAGAAATATAATAGCCTTAAAAGAAACGGGGAGTTGGAGGTTCTGGTTCAGGCTGCGGGCCTTACTTACCGTAAAGAAAGATCCGAACTTAAGAAACTTATCAATTTAACTAAAAGAAAAGCCTGGGAAGCTTTTTGCTCCCGGTACCAAATTAAATATGGCCACACCTTTAAGGTAGCCTTTCAAAAATATAAACGTAATTCTAATTTGAATATTAATATTCCTAATATTCTGAATCCTGATTTAAATACAAAAGCAAATTTTATGCTGAATAGTTTCTTTCCCGATTATGTTTTGGATGAATTTGATGATTTGGTTTTTTCTTCTCAATCTTTGAGGGAAATAACAATTCTTGAGATTGATGATTTATTTAAGAATTTAAAAGGTGGTAAGGCCCCCGGCCTGGATCGGATTGATTATAACATTTGGTTACAATTATTCAAATTAAATAAGAATTTCTTTTGTGATATAATAAACGTTTGTTTTAGATTTTCTTATTTTCCAATTACTTTGCGGAACGCGAAGGTTTTCTTCCTGCTTAAGCCAGGGAGGGACCCTTCCGTTCCAAATTCTTATAGGCCTATTTGTTTACTCCCTACCCTCGGTAAAATAATTGAGCGTTTGTTTATTACTCAGTTTAATGAATTTATTTCTTTGCATAGTCTTGTTCATCCCCATCAATTTGGTTTTAGGGAATTGTCGAACTGCGAGGTGGCGGTCAATCATTTGGTTACAAAAATTAAAGCTTCCCGGGAGGGCTGTCATGTCGCTCTGGTTTCTGTGGATATCAGGGCGGCATTTGATAGTCTCGACTGGGTTGTTCTCTTTGGTTTATTTGATAAATATAATTTTCCAGAGAATATTAAGAGTTTTATATATAGTTATCTTAGTAATAGGACTGTTTCTTTTCCTGTATTAAATGATGTTGTGTCCAAGGGGGTGTGTCGGGGCTGTCCTCAGGGTTCAGTCCTGGCACCCCACCTTTGGAATTTTTATTTCAATGAAATACTTTTGTTAAACAATGACCGTTGGTTTCTTCAGGCTTACGCAGACGATCTAGCACTTGTTTTGTCTGCCAGTTCCCGGAAATTACTCGAATCTGTTGTTTCTAATTTTCTCGATGTATTATTTGAAAAATTAATGAATTTAAATTTGATTATTGCCTCTGAGAAAACCCTTGCGGTTGTTTTCAGGGGCACTCAAAATAAGAATAAACAGAAAAGGGGACTGGCAACATTGCAACGTCCTCCCATATTCAAAATTCAAGGTAGGACCATCCGGACGGTAGATTCTCTTAAATATTTGGGTATTGTCATCGATAATTTATTAAATTGGAATTCTCATATAATTTATTTACAAAAAAAGGTTTATAATTTAATTAGAAATTTTAACAGTGTTTCCGGACCAAATTGGGGTACCGGTGTTCCTTTATTGAAACACTGGTACTCCTCAGTTATACAGCCATCTTTATTGTTTGGTGCTGCCGTCTGGGGTGGTTCCTTTACACAGCAACAGATTCTTAAATTGCATACCATACAACGGGTTGCTTTGTTGAAAATTAGTAAAGCTTATAGGACCTGCCCGACAAACGCTTTAAATGTTTTTCTGGGCATTCCCCCTCTCCATGTCGTTGCTAATAGTCTTTATAAGAAATTTCATATTTGGTTCAAAAGGAATTCTATACATGACTTTATTGAAATTGAAAATTTAGATTATTTTATAAGAATTAATAATATTGAATTAAAGTATAGAGTTATTGAGTTTCCTGAAACTATTCATAATGCCGATTATATAATTTACACAGACGGCTCCGGCATTGATGGTAATGTCGGAGCGGCCGTGTGTATTTTTAATAATGATAATTTTATTAAAGCTTTTATGTTTAAGTTAAGAAATTTTAATTCCGTTTTCCAGGCCGAGCTATCGGCAATTAATTTTGCCGTCGGCTGGGCTTTGGAAAACTGTTGTAAAGTTAACATTTTTACTGATAGTTTTTCTTCGATTCAGGTATTAAAAAAATCTAATTCTAAATCTTATTTTATAAATAATATTAAAAATAAAATGTATCAAGCTTTTGGTTCGGTCGGTTTGTCCTGGGTGAAAGCGCATGCTGGGATCCCAGGTAACGAACTGGCCGACCATTATGCAAAAAAGGCCATTAATGAAGGAGAGGACCTTTTTGTCCCTGCTCCATATTCTTACCTTAAAAAATATATTAATAAGTTAACTGTTATTGATTGGCAACGGCATTGGGAGGGATCTAAGACTGGTAATAGGGTTCGCGAATTTGTACCTTTCGTTGATCTGAAATTGTTAACACATAATCGGTTTTTATTATTTTTCGTTTCCGGGCATGGTCCTTTTCCGTTATATTTATTTAGGTTTAAAATTTTAAATAGTCCCAGTTGTGTCTGCGGGGGTCTGGGGAGTCCAGACCACTTCGTGTTCGACTGCCCGCTTACTGCAAAGTTCCATATGACTGCTCCAACTGGTGATAATAAAAATTTGTGGTTTAAGAGTGTTCTTAGGAACGAAGGGTCTTTATATAGGTTGCAACAGATATGTAAAATTGCTGATAATATTTGTACGGAGTTGAAATCTGGTTAATTTTGTTTCTGTGCCTCTGGTTTGTTTTTCGTATTTTTAACGAGGTATTTTTCTTGGACGGTACATTTTTTGTGATTGGTCCATTATTTTGTTTTTGCGTGGTTAAAAGTGAGCATATTTAGTGGAAATATTTTGTTGGTAACTTTGTTATTTAATAGCCTGCTTTTGGCTAACTTTAATTTTCGATATTTTCCTCAAAAATGCTATCTTCTATATGGGTATTTAATTTTTGTCCTATTTTTGTATGGGTCTCATTTGTAGTTAAAACAGATTTTTATTTTGCGCTGATTTAGAATATTTTAAATTTTTGACCTCAACTTAGGCGGATTTTTCCCTTGGGTTGAATCGGTCGATTTTGCGTTTCTATATGAATGGCCTATGTTAATTAATATTTGGTTATATTTTCGGGTTCAGTATGGTTATTATATTTTTGTATATCATTTTGGAGTTTTTCCGATCAATTTTCCCCGAATTATTGGGGTTTTTCTAAAAAATTTTCGGATTTGTTTATTTCCGTTTTTGTTTTCTTCTCTGAACGCTGCTGATCCTCTGTGCAGTCATTTAATGTTTTATTCTTGTTAGCTATTGAATTGCTATAATCCTTGGTGATTGTGGTAATTATAGGTCAATAGATGCATCTAGTTATTTGCTTGATTGTTTGAATGTGGAAATTTATTTCTGCAGGAATTTTAACATAGTGCATTGATTGATTGTTTGTATTGGATTGTATTTCAGCGTTTTGGGTTTTTTTTTTTCCGGTTTTGTTTAAAATTGTTTCTGATTTGGTGTTGTTGTATTAAGAGCATTTTTGAACCTGTATATTGGTACTGTATGCCTTTATAAGGGTGTTTTCATAGTTTAAAAGTGTTTCGTATTGTTTTTAATGTGTTAATTGTTTTTGAGATGTGAAATGTATTTAGAGCCGGGTTGATTTGAATGTGTGGTGGCTTTTCCAGTTTTCTGTTTTGTTTATAATGATTGAGTTTTCGGTTTCGTTTAATTGGAGGAGTATGTACCTTATATCCGGTTTCTTTTGATTGTAAGTGAGTTTATTGGTTTCTGCTTTGTTAATGTTTGTTGGATCTTCGGTTTTGTATAATTGGTGGAACTCCTCGTTTGTATATAGTGTTATTTACTGTTATTGATGTTCTGGCTATTTTTCAATGAGATTGCTACTTTTGGTTTTGTTTATTAATGTTTATTAATGCTATAATTTATTCTTTGGTTGTTTAATATGTGTTTTGGGGCTTATATCATTGTACTGTCCATTTTGTTGTTTTATTTAAGATAATTATTAATAATTTGTACTTGTTTGATTTTATTTTATTGTATTTGGTTGTCTTAGCTGATTTTTTTTTTGTACCTGAGTTGTATTTTTGGTGATTAATTACTGATTATCTTGTTTATTCACTGGGACTTTTGGGGTCTTTGACCTTTACCCCTTACCCACGGGGTGTGTATATATGTTCATGTGTGTTCGTTGTGTTGTTGTTTTAGATTGTTTTGTTAGCTGTTGATGTAGGCTAGTTCTTCTGTTTTTGGCGCGCTCCCTAATTGGGTGATGTAATTTAGTCTATGTATCATATGTTTGCTATATTTGGTTGCTGTTAATTATTCTATTTTTGTATTCACACCCAATTGGTGTTTTGTACCTTTTCTTGATAAAGAATAAATGCTGTCTTGGGGCTGGGGCGGCTCTCCTCCCCGGCAGTCCTTGCCAAGGCCTTACACCTTCACGGGTAGGCCGGCTGCCGTGGGTTAGAAGAAGAAGGTAATATTATGTGAATTGAAGAAAACATAAATTTCTTCATTTTTATTTATTAATGAAGAGAACAGGAATAAACACGTGAAAATAAATAATTCATGTGATCTTGCATTTTTCTGAAGAACACATTTTTGCTTCAGTATATTTGGTGTAGATTTTTTCTAAAAAAATGGATTTCTTGGCAGGATTTCCTAAAATTAACTAGGGTAATTAACGTTGCTTCATAAATTGCGACTTGCAAATCTGTTTTCTAGATCGTCCACAAATTAATTATTCATAAAAAAAAGATCCTTTCTACGAGTGCATTAGTGCCGGGCATATTCAATAATTATGCGAAAATTCGTATGATTTAAATTATTGGCGTGATAGTGTTTGAACAGTTCCGCCCAAAGACTTTCGGTTTAAATATTCCCAGTGTTTCATTCTGTCACTACATGCGGTGTAATGAAATTAGAACTAAGTGCGAGATAGGAGGCTTCTGACCAACTTACATATCTGTGACACGTGTAGCGCATGCTCCGTCATTACCGGGCTACTAAACATTACCGTCGGATTCTTTTTATTTTTGGCGTCTTCCTGTTTGAAATTGTTATCGTAGAAATCGTATATTTCTCTTTCTGAAAACGGGAAAATTTGGGCGTCCCGAAGCTCTGCATGGGGAGGCTACCAAAATACGGGACGTATGGTCACATTAAGAATACCTGAAGTAGTACCAGTTCCATTGATGGTTCGGATAGAGCGGTCTATCGCTTTAAGAATCTCTGAAACAGTTCGGTAGCAAATGCTACGATGTTGGGGTTTTTTTTTGTGTGTGTGTAATCTGGCTTAAAACTGGGTAGAGCATCTTCCAACCCCAGCGAGCAAAATATTCAGTCGCGGGTGTCTACCGAACTGTTCTACAGATTCTTGAAGCAACAGACCGCTCCTTCCGGACCATCAATAGAACTGGTACTGCTTCGGGTATTCTACGACTTCCACTTCGCTGGAAACAAGTTATACACAATGCTGGTGACTACATCGAACGTCTATAAACGTTCCAAGCTAGTCACAATCTTGTATCGGCTGTAATTAGATGGCTGCCAGTATTAAATTTCCAATCTTCGTACAAAACAGATGGACATTTCAAATTGGGAAAGAAATGTCATCAATAAACGTCACAAAAATCATCTAAATTCATTGCTGCAAATGCATACATGGGTTTCGAAACCTTTACGACATACCCAGTAAAAGTCGCATCCCTTAACAATTGGAGGAAGCGCGGATTCCTAGAAAACTAGCCACCTGTTCACCCCTTTCTTATCAGTAACTGAGTTAGGCACCCCCCCCCCCTCCTTTTCTGAGTTTTTAGACAGTATTCCCGGAATTTTTCGTCCCCTAATACACGTTTGGTCAGTTATTGGGGTTATGGAATGACCCCGCGCGTTTTTCCGTTTGTTCCACAGACTCGTTATTTCATGTTGCTGATATGGTCAGTTCGTTTTTTTTTACTTTCTCGTATACGAAGCGTACAAAGAGAAAGTATTGCAATCGTCAAAAAATCCGAATTCGAAAATTTGATGAATCTCTACGTTTTACAACTCCCTGAGTCCGAAAAACACAATTTCGGAATTATGTCTGTCTGTGAACACGATAACTCGAAAACTATTAGACCTACGGGGATGAAATTTGGTATGTGGTCTTTAAACATAATTTGTAGGTTTCTCTCAAATTTTGGACAAAATCCGTCAACGGGAAGTCTGTCTGTCTGCATGTCCGAAGTCATGTGAACACTATAACTAAAAACTTGAATAGCTAGATGGATAAAATTTGGTGCACAGTTTTATCGTCATGTATGTATGGTCCGTATAAAATTTTGGGCCAAATCCGTCAAAGGTTTGACAGTCTGTCGGTCTGTATAATTTACTTTTGAAAAGAATCCGTCTTCTCCACGCGAATGCGTTCTGAAGCAATCTTCTGTGCACGCGAAGGCTATGGAGCGAATTACGTCAGTTTGTCTGTGAGCCGTCAAGTGCGGAAAATCGGTACGCATCTCTTTGAATTTGATTCTTTACCTAGATATTTTTCAATCACTATAATGAAAAACCTACTTATAGTCAAAGGATTCGGGGTAACAGTAGGTTCGAATTTTTTTTATCCATGCGGGGGGAGGGGAAATGGCACCTTTTTCGAGAAGTATACGAGAAAGTTTAGGGGAGACCACTCCCGCTGGTTTCAGATCATGAAAGTTTCCGCGAGCATGATACGGAATCAGAAGAGGAGGGAGATTCTGGAAATGAAGATGTGAATAACTCGGAATCGTTTTCATCAAAAGAGGGCATTGAGTGGAGAGAAACAAAATGTTGGCAGAATATTCGTTATCATAATATTGTGTCCCTCTAAAAGGACCAGCGAAAGATGTGACAAGCCCAGTGAAGAGTTGGGAGTTATTCATTCGAAATAACGTGACACATTTAATTGCACAAATATATTTATGGAGAAATGCGCACCAAACTTTTCACGTGAAAGAGTTGCGCGAAAAATGAACCTCTAGAAATCCGTGGTTTATTAGAGGACAATAATGGAGTAGATTTGATTTGTGTTAACACTGTATTCTTAATGTCTAAAAGTCAAAAGCGATATTTTTTTTCAACTAAAAATATAATGATTTTAACAGCGCATGGTTGAATTTTAGTTTGGGGTCATTCTATGACCCCCGAGCGTCTTAGCGTTCGATAAGGAGGCGCGCGTTCTCTCGGGTTAACCCCGAGAGGATATTATGCAATCCAGACTAAAAATCATTGTTTTAAAAATCCACACTATGCAACATGTTAGGTTCATTCATTCAATACCCAGGAGAGCCGACTCAACCTTCAGGTTTTAGAACGCAGGTTGACTCTCCGGGGGAAAGGAAAGGAACCCACACCGACCCAGCCTACCCGAAAGCATATAACCGACCTTTACTTCAATTCGGGCCAGAGAAAATAACCGAGCTCGCTGATTGGCTGCTTCCCTTAGCGTCTTCATGACGTCATGTTTATTTCGCCGAACTCGAAGCCTTGTAGGAAATAAGCAATACGTGAGCTTATAAATTTTAATTACTTTCTTTAGTTTGAATATTAAGAGACATTTTTTAGTCTCAAAAGTGCACTTTTTTTTATTCATTATGTTGTACCCCTTTTTAAAATACTTAACATAAAATATAACAATATTAATTTATGAGATTTACATAATTTTGAACCTTTTTTACGAAATTCTAATAAACAAAGTATAATTTTATTTCTAATACATTTCGAGAATAAATCAAATATTGGAATTATTGAAATAAATATTGCTGCTCTTATGATTTTCCTTCTTTCTTAATTATACATTTTAATTCATAAGTATTTTGCCTTCTAGAGAGCGTATGACTTGTGAGTTTTGCAATTGGGTGGGAAGGCGTGACGTCAGTGAGATAACCAATCAGCGAGCTCCGTTATTTTCTCTGGTCCGAACTGAAGTAAAGGTCGGTTATATGCTACCCGGAAGGGTGCAAGGCCCTTAGCGGGACGGTGGGGAATAATGAAAAGTAAACAGAGAACAAAGAGGGAGACTGCCGTTAGCACGAAAGGGAACAGCCCCCCAGTCTCAGAGCCAAGAAGAGCTGGGTGAATTTAGGAAACATAAAAATATAAGCCCGTATTATACAATAACTTATACAACAATACACCAAACTATTGCACATACTACATCCATAAACAGGGGTGGAATTTAAATACATCTCAGAATAATCCTGAGTAATTACATTAGTACAAAATACCAATTTACAATGTGAACCCAGCCAAAATAAAGAAAATTCAGAAAACTGTGTGGCTGGGGAGAAATAAAGAATACAATTTCCAGAGGGGGGATTTATAAAAACTTTTTTTTTCATTTCAAAAGTACTTTGAAATTCATATAGGAAAACTGATAAAAAAAAGCCCGAAAAAATTCAACCCACACAAAGAAACACACAACAACCCCACCCCCACAGAAATCTATACATCCCATTCCGAAACAAAATGTCACTGAAAACGCACATAAAAAAGTTTTCAAGAATTCATAAAAAAAGTTTTAAAAATATCTAATTTTCTTTAAAACAATTGAAATACCAGACTTGGAAAACGTCCATAACTATTACAAGGTAACGGAAAACACATAATAAAAATAATTACTTAGCAATGCAGATTAGGTTAAATCGGAAAAATAAATGATAATATTAACATATAGTTGAAAACGCATAGCAAAAATAGAGTTAAATCTGATTAGAACGTGCGCCGTTCGGCCGCCATTTGAACGTTGTTTTGTCTTGGTCCCTATTCATCCTTCTTCACTTCAATATTTAAACTGTCTGTCCGTATTAGTCACAGGTACAAGGGTATGGGATGGGCGTCGATCGACGTATAAGTTAATCAGCTGTTATAAAATACACTAGCTGTGTGGCCTGGCGTTGCACGGGCTATCTCGAACAATGCGTCATTCCCTGGTGAAGAGAAGAAGTGTGGTCACGTGAGGCCTCGCGGGATCCATATTTTTTCCTATGCCCGGTTCCATTTTTTTTTCCAACAAATTTTGTCATTTATTTCCCCCAACAAACGTATATATTCTTTTAAATCTAGTCTTTTTATTACTTTATTTTCATATGGCCGCCTCCGGTTTATTTTTTCTACAAATATTGTCACTAACTTTCCCCCCCCCCAAAAAAAAACGTAAATCTCCTTTGAATCCTATATTTTTTAATTAAAATTTTTAAATCCAGCCTTTTAATTACCTTATAGCTAATAACCCAGCGTATCTCGGGGTCCACACTTTTTCATATGCCCGCCTCTGTGTTTTTCCCTACAAATATTGTCACTAAGCTTCCCCAACAAACTGAAATCTGTTTTGAATCCTCTCTCGTTCGATTAAAACTTTCAATTCTAGTCTTTTTACTAATTTAAAACAGTATGTCTTGAGTGAAAACGCGAGAATTCCAATGTTTATAAATTAAAACAGGTTAGCATAATATTTTGTTTTGCAAAGGAAAAAATAAAACAAATAAAAAACAGAAACGATAAACGATTTAATAGTACACCAAACTGATAAATTCAACACCAAAAGCATATATTTTCGGCATGCCCGTATTTGAATAATAATGGGGAAAAACGGATAAAAAACGAATAAATATTTTCCCCAACAAACGTAAATGTTGCGAAATGAAACACCGTAAGACTAAAGAAAGAAAGAAAGAAATGCAGGAAAACGATTTTTCCGATGTTTATAAATCAAAATGCGGAAGCCCCCTAAAAAAGGAAACCTTTATACAAACCTGATGCAAGAACAACAGATGCGTAGTTATAGGAAATGCCAATAGATGGCAGCACAATATTTCATTCATTTTGACACTTTTAAATTTATATCTTTTTAACTAATTGTAATTTCGGAACTTAAACGTTCGAAATGGATTCCCTGGATTATTTTCCATCTTTCGGTTGCTTCGGCTCGTTTCAAGAATCAGTGGTTCGTGAGAAAATAGCCGGTCATAGATACACAGATAGATATATACTATGAATTTTAATAGCGTAGATTTTTTTACAATTGTTGAGCGCAATTTAAATTTTGGATTTGAGGCCAGGTTTTTGCCACAAATACTCCTCTTTGTGCCACTGAGTAGTGTATCGCATTTTAAACTAAGATTCGATAGTACATCTTTCCCGTTATTACATCATTTTGGAGTCTTTATGTATTAAAATGTATTGCTTTTAAAAATGTGTGCTAATTTCTCAGTCTTTCTCACGCTCAATGATTAAAGACAGGACTGGATCCTAAAATAGTGGTTGCCAGGAGTCACTGGGGCCCACTCACATCTACAATGCCACTATATATACAATTTTTCAATTTTATTTATTATAAACATTATGAATTAAAATTAATAACTTAACATAATGTATTCCTAATCTAAAGATCTCTGTTATATATATTACTAAATACAGTAAACACGTATTATAAATATTATTAGAAGTCAGAAATGCCCAAATATAAATACAAATTTATGACTGAATTTGAAATAATTTTGGTGGGAATATAGCATACTGTATCTTTGCTTTAGTTTAGTTTAGTTATACAGTCAGTACCGGCTATATGGTCACCCTCTTATAAGGTCATCCCGCTTATATGGTCAGTTTTCTAAAGTCCCGTCTAACTTAATAGGCAACATGTGTTAAAGCGCACCGCTTATATAGTCATTTGATATTCCTGGTTATCGGTTATTGGTCATTTCCACCCCCCACAATTCTCTTTCTCCCCAAGAACAACAGTGGATATCTGTCTGTTTTTAGGTGAATATCTCTTCCTGTTTGAAAAGTACGTCGAAATTGAGAGAAAAGAGTAAAGGAAAATTTGTTTCATTTTGGATCTCGTGACGAATAAGAACGTTCATTTTTTCATTGTGGCTATTTTAAATAATACAATGAATATGGATGCACTCGTATGCGTACTGTACTTAGATGGGTAAGCTAATAAATTTCACTTAAATGATTGCATATTTCTTCAAGTAGTTTTACTTCGAAATTAATTTTAAATGTTCAAAAGTTTAATTGTGACAATATTCTGATAGTGAATATAACCTGCACAATTAAATAGTGTAGTATGGTTCCGATATATGGTCACGCGCTTATATGGCTGTGTTTTCTGGACCGCGAGCTGACCATATAACCGATACTATTGTAACGTCCCGTTTTGAAGCAACACGAGGGATATTTTTGGGACGGACTATGGTATGAGCCACTGTCAGATGACGAGGACGATCCCTGAGCTTCACCCCTCTATGAACTTCCACGCCACTCCAACGGGAGACGTTTGGCCACTACGTATGATTTAGCGTGCAACAGGCCCCATACGCGGCGGATCTCCAGTGGAATCGGGTTTCGAACTACTGTATCTGGAACTGTACTGTCATTTTGAGAACTTTTTTATCAAACTAAAATAAACTGGAGAGAGACTGGACATTTGCAGAAAAAAGATTATTTCCTTTCTCCATCCTAGGGCCCACTTACTGACTATGTGGCAAAAAATTTTGCCATCAGGAAAGCTGGCTTGTACAGATCCCACTGATTAGAATGTCTTAAGATACTGTTAGTGTAAAATCTACTTTTTCAAAAAAAAAAAATCTATTAATAAAAATATTGTAACGAAAATCAACGATATTTTGAAGAACGTAAATCATGTCCATGTTATGAAAAACTGCCCTCATTTTACTTTCTGGCGTAATTGAAAATTGAGTTGATAGTTTGTTTGATATTGTGTCTCTTGGCGATGCTCGATTAGAGCAGAAGAAAAATATCCAAGGTCACCGATAGTTTCTTCGAAACTGTTTATAAAATCTTGTAAAGCCGTCTACGTCTCCGGTGAATTTCATGGCTTGAACGATCGATCACTTGATTTTATTTTTTTCCTCCCAGAAAGGTATGAGGAGGAAAATTGGAGGTTCTTTAAGGAATCACTTTGGCTGAACAAGCGAATACGGTATTCGTGATGATACTTGAGATTAAGGGTCAGCTGGTCTGTTTTTTGTTTCTTAACTTGATAGCCCTATTTGGTTTTCAAAGTCCATCTTTTCCATTAGATTTCACTTGAGGAGTATACGAATTGGGAAGAAAGAAATTGTTGTTTTGAAAATAACAAATGCAGAATTTGATTCGTACTGCCGTAGAAAGTTTCAGAACGACTGATAGGCAAAACTAGTTCTTACCTTATGGAATATATCTTAAAATAAACAACATAACACTGAGAAAAATTATAATGCATAAAAAGCGCAACAGTTTCCGGTTTGACTAGATCGAATGAGCATCAATACTGAAGCCAGTACAGCGTCACAAAGCAGAGGGAGAAATTGACCACCAAAGAGCAGAGTCCTGATATTAACAGAACTTTCACACTCCTTTGCCCGGCAGTGCGTTGTGAGTAAGGAACTTTTATCTTAATTTAAATTGTATTTTTATAATATTAAGTTAAATTTATGGAACTTTTAAATAATTTTAGGTGTTATTATTAAAGTACAAATTTATGAACTTTTTTCAAAACTAATGCAAAAGAATATAAAAGTTTTTAATTTTCTACTAATTATATCTTCTTGCGATATTCAGATAACTCAAAATAACAAAACTCCATTACTCAATTCACTTACCTTTAGATTCATAGCATCGTAGATCTTTAAATCCACATTTACATGTGCAAAGCAGGAGTATAATAGCATTTGATCTTATAAATACTAATTTATCCTAACAAATTAGCATAACCGATTTAACTGGTTCTTAATTTATCATTAAAATAATCACCAAATTCAACACAAAACAAATTTCATAAGACCCAGATTTTTTGCGTTGTGAAATTTTTTTTTTTTTTTAATTTTAGATGTTATATTTTATAAAAAATAACCAGGTTACACAAATAGTTACCTCCATCCACTGTCATAGAGGTGTGATAAATCAGAGAACAAATCACCTTATGAAGCATTTATTAACAACACAATTAACCCTACCACTTTACAATACGATACTCATCTCTTATTTTGCCTTATAATCAATGTTAACCATAAAATAATTCAAAAACACAAACACCCAAAAGTAAAATATTAATAAAACACAATAAAGAAGCGATTCAATGTAATCAGATATTATTCTTGCTTGTGCGCATACATGCAATTATTAATCGGGCAACGGTTTGGTTGCATGGTAAAGACCATCGGCTCAAAGTTAGAGGTGCGCATACATGCAACTTTATAGATCGGCAACTAAACAGTCGTAAAACCACAGCGATCGTCTTTTGATTAAAGAATCCGCACAACTATCATCAAAGTACATGGTTTCTACTGGAGGCTTGCATTCTCTTCAAACAGTTGCTCTACTCTGTTCATTCAAAGTTGAAGGTCACCAGCTCAGAAATTGGCGCGTTAACTAGACGGGCGTTTTAAAGAAGCGCATTAACTTTTCTTAAAATAATTTAGCTCAAAATGGCTCTAGGAATTATTAGGATTATGGAATTATTGATTGAGTGTATAGAAAGAGGCGTGCGCTATGGCTTTATTATCAGTTGTACTTTTAAAATAAATAATAAATTTACATACTTTTAATGATTGGTATTTACTCCATTTTTTATTAATAATGCATGTGTTTATTATATAATTTTAATTAGCTCAATTGGTATTTTCTTAGTTGATATTTCATATATGCTTTTGAAATCAATTTTATCCTTTATATTATTTATCACCCTCTTTAGTCAACCCTCTTTTTTTTCTCAACTAAGCGATGAATCAGATATCTGAAAATGAAAGCTTTTTTAAAGACTTAAAGTAGAAAAGCAGCATGAATATTTGATTTTCAAAATTTGGTGAAAAAAATTTACGTCCGCAAGAAAGCATCACACTTGGGCAAACTTAATCTAACTCATGTGACCGCAATACTATAAACATTTGAAAACTATAAACATTTTTTTTTTAACATTTATTTAAATATAAACATTTATTTACTCAGGTTCTCTTTAATAATGACAAAATATTTTATTATAGTGATGTACTTTTTTGGAATGAGCTAGTGATATTTAGAGAATCCGATATCGCATTCTATGTTTTCTACGTATTCAGTATTGTGTACTAGCCATCTTCAGTAAACTTTGCTCATATAATTTCAATGGATCTCTTATGCATAATTTAATATACGCGGTTCCCTTAACTGTGTTTATAAATTAGCGAGTGGAGCCATTTAAATGTTCTTTCAGTGGAATTTACACCTATTCTGTTTATTGTCTGCATGAACATCCTAATGAATC
>BGPR01031922.1:7243-17772 GCA_013235015.1 Araneus ventricosus | reverse complement strand
CTGTTGTACTTTCGTTCAGTTTTTATTGCTCGATGATTATTTACTGCATTGTAAAAAGAAAGATAGTTCTAAATAAAAAAAGTTGATAAATTAATTTTTCATAAATATTCTATAAACTTTAGCTGGTTATAAAGGGGTATCATGTGATTACACTGGCATTTCGCAATTTCTCAGATAGGTGTACCAAGTAATATATTTGATACAAATTTATAATTTTTTAGATTTTTTAAGATTGAAGCTCATCTCCTTCCCGGCATGATTTGTTTTCAAATGGTCCCTTCGCATGTGAATGCGGAAGTAAGAAAGAAGCACAATCTTACCGAGGAGACCAGGGTCATCAACCCTCCTCTTCAGAGATTACCTCTGGAATTATTTTCGGAAAAAAGCTTCCAAAAACCAGTCTGAGTGGCTGGTGCCTCCCCTTTCTCACACTGTTTTTTAAAGGAAAAAAGCCTTTTCACTTGTCCCTACCATGCGACAAGTGGTCAAATTTTATCTTTCATGGTATAAGATCTACGCTCTCTGCCTAAATGCCAGCAACATCGAGCATCACCTAAACACATTCGGACTGTTCGTCTAGGGCTCCAGGCTGGGAAGGTTCTCCCCATACGAGTCGTGATTTCATCAAGTCCGAAAGTTGATCTGTGCCAGAACCACAGGTAGACTCGATTGGAGATTGGTAACAACAATAACGAGTTACCAGGTACAAAAAATGCATTAAACAAATATATTAAATTAGAACAACAATTATTTAGAGGTTATTGCTAAAGCAGTAAAAAGCAGGCCAGCCAGAATATTATCTGACAGACGAGGGCAGAAAAAACTGCTTCCAGCATTACTTGGCAGATCAAAGAGCAGAAATAGTAAAGGTTTTGGTAATGTTTCATATATTAACATAGCACTTTCACGATGCAATGACAAAGTATATTTTCTTCAAGATAAGGAAAGACTAACTATAACCCTTTCTCAATGTAAAATGTATTGCAGCGAAATGGCTTTCGAAATGTGTACGTGATCACAATCGAGTTATACGAAATATATAGAGGAAAGTTCTAGGCTTATTCTTTGAATTCTGTTAGGCAGCAGCCAAAATTTTGCCGGCACCGGAACGATAAAACGATGGGATAAGTACATCAACATTGTTTGAGTGCTGAAAAAATAAAATTGTTTGTTAGATTATCATTCTTAATTATTTTTCTCTTTTGTGACTTACTCTCAGCCTATCATTGAGCCATCATTTATGAAACAAGGGAGAGGGGAGAGTGATACAGTGCATGAAAATGTCATACTTGGGTTCAGCATTTGTGTGGTTGAGAATCGAAAATTGTTTTTACTTTAATTGTGCTTGAAGATATTGAGGTGGTGCAATCTGGGCAACCAGTGTTGACTCAATCATAACGGGTTTTCCTGGATTATTCACTATTACAAAATTTTTTATCTAATTTTTTTTAACTTTAAAGTGTATTTCAGAAAAAGTTAATTCCACTGTTCTGAAGATAATGGAGCGAGAAAAAAATTCCACTACTTGTTTGCCATTAAAATTACTTCTCAATTACTCTTGGTTAAAAAATGTCTAGGTGCTCGAAATGCTGCGATTTTCTCGTGTGTGGGGGGCGGAAGCAAAATACTTATATTCTAAAGATTGAAAAACTGCAATTTCTTTTTTTTCTTTGGGCCCATTGCTTTCAATAATTTTTTTTAGAAAAATAAATTCGCCATGCAATGCAAAGTGAAAAAAAACACCCGTTTATCGCAAACCTTTTTTCTTATCTTGAAACTCGTGTTATCTTCGACACTTTTGGTAGTAACACGCTTAGCAAGGAGTAGTTTTGGCTCTTTCCTATTCTGTATGCAATGCTGTATGGTACGTGCATACTATTTCTACTGTCGTCGTAATTATATTACAAAAACTGCTATCTTTTCAACGTTCGGATGGCAAACTCTGTTACTACTAAAGCGAGATAGATTTCCCGTTTCAAAGCAATAATAATAATAATAATAATTGCAACTTACTTTTTCTTAATTATCTGTTTAGAGCTATTTTTGCTTTTAATGAGATACAATTGACGAAATATTCTTCGTACGATACGAAACGCCACGCTGTATATGACAAATTTTAAAACCCCATTTTGATACTCGAATCAATGTCATGTTTTCCTATTCATGGAAAATATATAGAAATAAAGTTTATGAGATTTTAATAAATATGTTCTATATTGAAAACTAAACAGAGGTCGAACGAAAATTAAGGCAAAAAATATTAACGTATGGTGAAAATACCATTTACTGAATTAATTTCATTGATTTTACTTTTAGTTTTATGATACGTGAGGTTATTTTAAACTGTCAAAACGTTTCTGAGGTACATTCATGTGGTTGAAACGAAAATTTTAAGTTCATTTTTAACCAGTTTTGTCTACTCATCTGACATCGAATTGCAGTTTTGAACTTACGAAAAATTTCATCTTAGGAATGCTTTTTTAAACTAAAAATGGATGACTGCAGATTTGACTGAAATCATTGACAGCCTTCGTTTCATAGTAAAAATTGAAAATTCCATTCTACTTGTTTGTTGTCGTAGGCAGTATAAGGTAAAAAGTGGTCCCGGTTAATATGCATGTATTCTGTTATGAACATTGTGGGTGAAAATATCGAGATACGAATTTTTATACATATTGCTTCAAAAAAAAAAGAATTCAATTTTTTGACTTTGGAAAGATATGTGCATGCATATCCATATTTCACACTGTTATCTCGATATTCAGAAGTTTAGCATTAATTAATTAACTCCACGCCGAAATTCAATTTTTTTTTATTTATTAACATAAACTACCAGGCTTCACTTTCTCTTCTATAGTAAAATAAACGGTCTCCCAGAATATAATAAACTTGTTCGAAGACTTTTTTGTGAATTTTAAATTCCGTTTTCATGTTCTATCAAAGCGCTTCTTTCAGATGCATTCTTTATATTGAGCTAAATTAATCAATTTCTTACTGTAGATACTTTAATATAAAGATGCGTCTCATAAAAAAGAAAACAGTAATTTTTTTCAAATACAGTATTACCCAGAATGATCTAGAATTTAATTTTCGTTATATTTAATGATGATAGAAATAAATATATTCACAGCAATTTACTTTCACGATAAAGAAGTAAGTACACAGTGAAATGCATTGCCATCTAAAATATGAAAACGATTCACGTCTTTTCATTCATTTTCTGCCAAAACTAAAGTTATATTTTGTATTGAATCATATTCATTCCAAAGGTGTCGATTAATTGCGGATCGATGCAAACCAAATTTGGGCAATTTGCTCTTTTGATCCATTAAAGGGCCAGTATTTTCTAGTAATTGTATGGATGCTTCATCTTAATACGATTAATACAAAGGCAGCTAAACTGAATTTTTTTTTATCTGTATAGCTACATTTGCTTTTTATGCTTGTATTTACCTGGGCTTGCGAGATACCCAAAAGAAGTGGAAAAGGCGTTTATTTCCTTAAATATTGCTCCTAGAAATATACTTTGTATTTCAAAGTTTCGTCAAATAGAGTCGGAATTTGTCCCAAAACACATTTGCCTTCTTTAGGGATCGATAATAAAAAAAATAAATTTTTATACGACCCCCATAGAGTAAAAATATCAATTTGAAAAATGTTTACCTTACATTTATCTATTCACATAGAAATTTTCACGCTTTTATCTGAAAAACTTACAGAGATATTCGAAGAAAAATGTATTGACTTGGACCAATTTTCCATGCCTCTGACTGCTCTTCAAACGAACAATTCGGTGTGAGTTTCAGGGATAATGCATATATTTCCATAAGTTAATAAGAGGGATTAATCAGGAAATAATAATGCAATTGTTAACTCTCCTTAAATTTTAAAAAATATCAAATAATACATTAATTAAACTACTTAAAAATAGTTCAATTTGCGATTTTTTGACAGCTGTCCAAAGAAGTGGCAGGTAATCTGCTCAGAAACAAGCAGTGCTACAAAAGTAATAATAGAATGCAATTTAAATACAATTTTTCAAAAATAGTTTTACTTTGAAATATGCCAAATTTTTGACTGTAATAATCTGAATTGCATTTTAGTAAATTACCGTCTTATTGAAGTCTAACAAAATAAAACTAGTAGGTATTAACCATACAAGATAGCGTTGAAGCAACATGAAATTCGATCTGAAACTTAAAACAGTCAAAGAAAGTGTACTCGAAGAAAAATAAATCAAGAGATCGAAAGCGTACTTAGTATGAAATCTTTGCAGTGGGGGGGAGAAAAGAAAAGAGAAAGAAAAAAAGAGCAATAGCTGGCCAAATACTCAAGCAAGAGATCCGAAATACAGTTCTGGCTATTTTCAAAGTTAGAACCTTCATATAACTTTAGTTGAATTTTGGTGCTTTCTAAAACTAGTTGGTGTGCAGCCTCATCCAGTACCTATCTTACATATTGATTCATTTTCTGTCTTATTTTCTCGTTTTTACTATTTTTCAACTTCCTTTGAAAATCGAACTCTCAGAGTGGAAAAATAAGCAAATAAAAATAAAATCGAAAATAATAATTTTTAAAATAATTTTAGTGGGTTCTGGAACTCTGCAGCTCTAAAGGGCAAGCCACCACTGCCTTTACGTAAAGCTTAATAATATGCACTCCTCTAAGAGCAAATAATTTAATATTCTTGAATGATATTAGGTTACTTCCCGAGATGCCTTAAATTTTCACTTTCTCAGGTTTCCCTTCCGTTCTTTATGAAGTCGATAGTTGCAACTATCGATCAATGAAATTGAATAACAATATGTGTGATTAACAATTTTTTTCAAGTCATGACGATTGTATGATGCACTACTAGAAAAATATTTGCATTTCTCAGTATTTCTCTGTTGAAAACTTTTGCATTTCTGCAATAAGCATATCCAATTAAATTTGTGAGAAGTCCCTTTCAATTTAGAAATAAATATATCCATTCAATCTATGCACATGTAATCATGAAAATTAGTTTATACATGTATGAGTATAAGAGTAACATTTTACTTACTGGCACTTTTACTCTGCGGGGACCGTATAAAAAGTTAATTTTTTTTAACTTTTTATTACAAACCTCCACAGAAGCCAAAGTGTTTTTATACAAATTCCCGCTTTGTTTGATGAAACGCTTTAATTGGAAGTATGTGTCGAGGTGCAATATTTAAGGAAATAAATGTTTGTTCCACTTGTTTGGACACCCTGTATATCTTTGAAAATAGGCTATAAGATGTGCATTAAAACATATATGTCCATGTTTATAGAATAATCTGCATTTAAAAAAGGAGTGTTTACGATTCTAATGATAAAGTTTCATCTATATATGTGCATATGTAAATAAAAAAATATGGAAAAGTGTTTCATTTTCCGCCGCATACGTCCTTCTTCGGTTTCTTATGCGTCTTTACCATTTATTTAAAATTTTCATTGAAAAAAGTCTTATACACTCACGGCACTGCTTCAAAAGCTCGTAGTTTCTATGTCATCTATTCATCTATGTGTATATCTATTCATTGCGATTACGTTTTGTTCACTTTGCAATTATGTGGAAATAGTTTTTTAAAATAGTTTTTGGCAAGTCTGCTTCTCTATTGTCTGGTGGCAAATTGCCATGTCAGCCGACTTCTCAATTTGCCATCAGAAGAAATTCGAAGCTCGCTTGTATTAACGGTGGTTAAACATACAATTTAGGAATACATTAATCGACCAGGATGTCTGAAAAAAGGAATTGGGTGAAGTAAACAGAATATTTAATATAAAATGGTGAACTGAGTTTTTTCTTCATTTCTAAGAAAGATTAAATGCTGTGTTTCTTGTATGAGACGGTGTTAAAAATTTTAAAAAGTTCAATGCTAATCAACATTATTTATCTGACAAAGACCATAAATATGCTAAATTAGAAGGAAAATCTAGTCAAGTTGCAGTTCAAAAATTGAAAAAGAGAGAAGCTTCATCAAGAGCTGAAGATGAATGTTACTGCAGTTGATGTTACATACAAAATAGCACATATACTTGGAGAGAAAAATAAACCATTTAGTGATGTTGAAAAATAAAAGAATGCACTGTTGAAGCAGTGGGTTGTTTAGATTCAGAAAAAGTTGACAACAAATGCAAACAATTACATCTTTCATGATGAACTATAACCGACAGACAGCATTAATTCTCTCAAATTCTAACAGAACAACTTCATACAATAATAAAAAATGAAGCTGTATGTTTGACAATAGCTTTAGTCTAGCAATAACCAATCTTTTTCCACTCGCATACCTCTTGATTGGTCTTTTTATTTTAAATTGTCCCAACTGTTATAACCTTCCAACCATTCCTCAGTGCAGAATGCAAGTTTAATGCAGTGTTTTTATTGTAACTCCAATTTGCTTAGATTACCTTAAGAGTCAAATGACACTAATAAACTTAATAACATCTGCAGGACTGATGTTTGACTTTACATTTTATTCCTTTTTTAAAATAGTATTGTTCATCGTCACAACAAATGAAAACAGAACAGAACGCAGTCTCTTACCCTCGTACCCGTGACCAGACCGGTCACTGAACGGTTTAATGGACAAGACACGGGAATTTTGTTTAAGAAAAAATAAAAACAAAATAAACAAAAAGAAATAAATATTTACACTATGTACAGCACAGGCATTTTCACTTTTACACTATTAGTTCGTAATAGTCTTCTTTTCTTTAGATGTTTTATACCTTTCTTTTTTGAAGGGGAGGAAAGTCCGGTAATTGAGCTTTTTTGTTCAGGTCGCTGTAAAGTTGAAGGCTAGGGAGGCCGGAAAAGATCTTGGTTTTCGCTTATGAATTTGACAATCCCACGAATTTTATGCCTGGCGACCAGGTTATTGGCGACTCTTTTCATCCATTGTCGTTCGAAGTTTGGCGCTGTCCTCCTCATATGCCAAGACTCTGTGTAAATGCACTCCGTGGCGTAGTGAAGTGCCGTGCCAATTTCACCACAACTGCAATAATCGCTGTCAGACAGGTGAAACCTTTTGAAGTAGGCAGGGAAAGGGCCATGTTGAGAGAAGAATATAACATCCTCTCTAATCCAGTTAGTGGGACGGAGACTAACTGAGGGCATGATGTTGTAGATTTTCCTTCCTGTATCGGCATTCTTCCATGAGGTTTGCCACTTCTCAAACATTCTCTTCCGGAGGAGGTCTTTTATGTGCGGTTTAGGAAGCTTATTAAGCGAAAAGGGTTGAGCATGTTGCGTTGCGTCTTTTGCCAGTTGGTCTGCTCTCTCATTGCCTATATTGCTTCCATCCGCTTTAACCCACGAGAATTTTATTCTTAGATTTGTTAGGAGGATTTTGAAAATTTTTCTTGCTGTTTCGTTTGTTCTTTTTGAATTGGAAGATGCCATGATACTTGCTGTATTGTCTACGTGAATTTTAGAGGTATTGTGGTTTGGCAGATGAGATACGTATATTACTGCTTCATGAATTGCAGTGAGTTCAGCTTGAAATACAGTGTTGTTGTCGCTGAGTTTAGCAGACCACTAGTAGGCCCAGATGTCATTGGTCAAGATGCAGAAGGAAGCTCCAACTCCGTATTCGGTTTTCGAGCCATCTGTGAGAATATTTATAATGTCTTTTCGGGCTATATATGCTTCTTCGTCTTCAAAAGAGATTTGGTTCGGTTTGAGATGTTCTGAAGGATTAATGGACCAGCCTGTTGCCTTCATCTCCAGATCATGCTGTTGGGTATCTTTAATGTTAGGGGGAAGAGAGATTCTTAGGCGATAAATTGATGTAAACCTGGATTCGAAGTGTAATTGCATGTGTAGTGGGTGGAATGCCGAGTATAGTTTGTAACACTGCCGTTGGGGTGGTGCGATAAGCTCCCGATATGTGGAGTAGGAATGGCCTTTGAATCGAAGAAAGTTTCTTCTTCATTTTTAATGTTGGATTTAGACACCAAGCTGAAGATTCATGGACCAACCTTCTCTCAATAACCGTTTCATAGAGAGTCCATCTGTGTATCTGAGAGATTCCCCAATTGCCACCTGCTACTCTTTTGAAGTTTTGCTGCATTTTGATGACTTTCTTTCCTTGCTTATTAATGTGCTCCAGGAAGTTGAGTCGATCATCAACGTGTATCCCTAGGTACTTAAAGGATTTAACTCTATTTAATTTGTATCCGTTCTGTGTGATCTTGGGAGTTCTTACCATTTTGCTGAATAAGATATAATTTCTTTTTTCTGTTGAAATGGCAAGTTCATTTTCTGAGCACCAGGAGCTGAATTGAGTTATTGCACTTTGTGTGTCTTCTACAAGGCTTTTATTTGTATCCGCTTCAATGACCAGCACAAAATAATCTGCGAAGGCTTGTATATTAACGTTATCTGCCCAGACTTGATTGAGTATTTAGCTGGCTACGAGGTTCCTTAGGGCCGGGCCACTGCCCGAACCTTGAGGGCAGCCTTGTTTTTTATCCTTTGTGGCCCTACCTTGTGGGGTCAGTAGTGTCACTTTCCTATTTTGAAGAAGGCTGTGAAAGAGTCTATTTATGTTAATTGGGCAGGTACTGGTGTCCAAACGCTTAAGTATAGCTCGATGTTGCAAGTTGTCAAAAGCTCCCTTGATGTCAATAGAGAGCACTAAGACATGCTTGCCGTTTCTTCGTGCTGTTTGAATTTTGTTTAGTAGCTAGTTGATGGCGGTATCCACATACTTGGCTTCTCTGAAGCCATGCTGTCGGTCGTTCAGGCTGTTGGTGGACTCCAGATGATAAATCAGCCTCTGAATCATAGGCTTCTCCAGCACCTTCCCTATTGTCGCTAGGAGAGAAATAGGACGATAAGAGGAGGCCAGCCGCTGGTCTTTTCCTCCTTTCTAGAATAAGATTCTTATTTCGTGAAGAGGCTTCCCAACTCGTTCAATTTGCACTTTCATTTATCATACGAACTTCAGAAAACGAAATTCTGGAATATCCTTATGTCTTGTGCTTTCCGCCATTACCAAGATAAATTTCGCTTACCCCTAACTGGTCCCTCGCATACCGTCAGGGGTACGCGTACCACAGGTTGGGAGCCTCTGCTTTAGACGAAAGCCCCATGACCGGGGCAAGTTTACACAACACGCCGCCAAAAATGATTAAATAGAAGGCTTACAGTGATTAAAATGCAAGAAATTAAATATAAAGAAACCTAGTTTATTTCAAAAAGTACATAATGGATTATAAGCAATTACGGTAAATCCTAATAGTTTTCAAAATCACTCTCACAATTTATACAAACAAAATATTTTGAATTGCCATTCGGAATACAGTCCTCATGAGCCCACCTTTTACACTCGGTGCATTGTACCCACTGTTCGCCAAAACTTGATCTTCGTATGGATTTAAACAGAAAATACATAGACAATTTTCATCGTCATGCTCTTCAACAGAATCAAAAGTTTTCTTGGTTTTTTGTGTCTTTTTACGCTCAACATTTCCCAAACTTTTTTTCAGAACATGGTTTTCTTATTTTTAAATATTTTATCCACACTGTTTTTTAGTATTATAACGTGTTCTAGTGGAGTTTACTGACTGAGACGTAGTATGATGGGTTGATGCTAATTTCTTCTTTATTTATTTCCCCTTCTCTATTTGTAAAGCATTTTTTACAGGTGCATCTGTAAGAATTGATGTTTGTATTTTTTTCCTACCTTTGTTACTTCTTTTATTTGGCCTTGCTTTTTAAAACGGCCTCACATCTTCAGGTGTTGAGAATAACTTTGTAATGCAAGTGCCACTTGTGCCAGTTCGAACTAAAAAATGGCGATGGGCACGTTTACACATTGTGTAAACCTGCCTCATGCGCTGTGTGTAGACTTTCCCCATCGCCATTTTTTTTGTTATAACTCAGCATATAATCTTTATTCTTGATAAAAATAATCAACTAAATAGCTTAAAATAACCACGAAAAAACAATCTAAGAGGATAATAAATAATAAGTTTTAATATTTTAATAGTACGAGCTCTATTAAAGCCAATAAGTAAAGGTAAAAATTTACTCAACTGTTAAAAAATCAGAAAAAGTTGTCCACTTCACGATCCACTTTCAAGACTGACTCCAAACTGGCGTGAGTATTAATGGAGGTCGAAACACTCCTGCTGAAATGACATCCCCCACGACCAATGACATATGAAATATAAGCCTTGTGCAAACTTGCCCCAGTCTCTCCTACTATGGATAAAGTTAATGCAATTGTTGACTTTATTCGAGAGAATGTAATTCCGAGACGTGCTATATCAGATGATGAAACATATATGGTATTGATTTGTCCTGTTAGTGGGAAGTTCGTTGGTTATCAAAGGGACAAATTTTGATTAAACCATTTTACAAGATACTATGGATAAAGTTATCGTAATTTTTGACTTTATTCGAGAGAATGTAATTTCGAAACATGCTATATCAGATGATGAAACATATAGTGTTGATTTCTCCCAATACTGGGAAGTTCTCTGGTTATCAAAGGGACAAATTTTGATTAAAC
>BGPR01031921.1:0-17772 GCA_013235015.1 Araneus ventricosus | reverse complement strand
CATGCGTTGCCATTGCCTGGACAAGCGTTCCGGCTGCATTGCCCGTTGCCTGGACAGCGTTCCATCCCATTGCCCATTCGCCTGGACCGGCGTTCCCCACGCCGTGCCCGTTGCCACCGGATGACGTTCCAAAGCCGTGCCAGCTGCCATTAATCAGTTCCGCAGGTGCGGTGCAGAAAGGTGTTATGATTTTCGTTTCACCTCCTGGACGTTTCTATTACGGATCGACATCTCCATCACCCGCCGCCAGCTTCCACGGTTGCTGAACAGTCCGCGTTATGCACCCGTCAGTGCTGTTCACGTTTCACGCCAGGCCCTGCCCGCAAACCCGGGTTCATATCGCACGCTTCTCACTTTATCACGTTGTTCGTTGCAGCGTCGATTTCCCCGTGCATTGCCAGTGCCGCGGCACGTCGTTCCCGTAGGTACCCGTTGCCGCGATTTTGTCCGTTCCCGCCATTTACCCCATTTGCTTACACCGGCGCATCGATTTCCCATGCATTGCCGTTGCCTGGCGCGACTTCCATGCGTTGCCCGTTGCCACAGCACAGTGTTCAGCCATTGCCATTGCCACCGGATGACATTCCATACGTTGCCGATTGCCACCGGACAATGACTCCCATGCATTGCCCATTGCCTGGGACAACGTTCCAGCCGTTGCCATTGCCACAGACGGCGTTCCCATGCATTGCCGTTGCCCTGGACCAGCGTTCAAAGTGCATTTGCCATTGCCGTAATCGGATCACCGATTGATTTTTCAGAAAAGTGTTATGATTTTCATTCCACACTCTGGACATTTCGAAATGAGGTCAGCATCCTCGCCCGTCACCTGCCAGCTTCACAGTTGCTTTGATAGATCCACGTTATGCACCGTCGGTGCTTTCTTCACATTTCTAAGCCTCAGCCCTGCCCTGAGCCCCAGTTCGTATCCGCGGCTATAAAGCGCCACGTTAATTCGTTAGCCGCGGCGCATCGTTCCCATGCATTACCCGTTGCCTGGCTGACGCATCGTTCCCGACCATTACCCGTTGCTGCGGATTACGTCGTTCCAGGTGCCCATTTGCCGGCACATCGTTCCATGCGTTGCCGTTGCCACAGGCCTGAGCGTTCCAGCCGTTACCCAGCCGCCGCAGCTGATGAATTCCAGCCGTTGCCCGTTGCCCGCGGCCTGATTGTTCCCATGCGTGCCCATTTGCCTGGACGGCGTTCAATGCGTTGCCCGAATTTGCCTGGGATAGCGTTCCATGCATTGCCATTTATGCAGGACGGCGTTCCCGTGCGTTGCCGCAGTTGCTGCATCGGATCGCGAGTGCAGTGCAGAAAAAAAGTGTGCGGATTTTTCGTTTCCACACTCTGGGACGTTTCTGAAGTCGACGTCATAAACGTCGCCCCGCCGCAAGCTTCCACCAGTTCTTTGACCAGTCACATTGTACGCCCAGATCCGGTGCTTTTCTTCACCACGTTTCAGGCCGCCGACCTGCGCCGCAAGGCCCCAGTTCAATCGCGCGGCTATACTTTATGCGTTGATCTCGTTATGCGGCACATCCGTTCCCTGCGTTGCCAGTTTAGCAGTACGGCACATCGTTCCGGTACGTGCCCCATTTGCCCACAAGTGCATCGTTCCGTGCGTTACCCGATTGCTACCGGCACATCGTTCCCATGCATTGCCCATTTAGCACAGCTGGCGTTCCGACCATTTGCCCATTTATACAGCGCAGCCATTTCCCCTTGCATTGCCCATTTAGCACGGCACAGTGTTCCCGGTAGGCTTGCCCGTTGCTGCGGCGCGATTATTCCCATGCATTGCCGTGCCCGCGAGACCGGCGTTCCCAGCCGTGCCCGTTAACCTGGACGGCGTTCCCATGCATTACCCGTTGCCGCAGGACAACGTTCCGTGCGTGCCGTTAGCCACCGGACCAGCGTTCCCATGCATTGCCCATTCGCCGTAATCGGATGCAGATACCGATTACCGGAAAAAGTGACCCTTGATTTCGATCCACCTCTGGACCGTTTCTAATGGATCGACATCTCAGCCATCGCCCACCGCAACTACAGTTGGCGACCAGTCCACATTATGCGCAGTCGGTGCTTTCTTCCTTTATTTCAGCATGAAGCCACTGCCGCAAGGCCCCAGTTCATATCTGCGACCTATCCTTTAACCGTTGTTGATTGCTTACGGCGTCGTTCCATGCATTACCCACATTGCTTACGGCACGTCATTCCATCGTTGCCGTTGCTTACACGGTGCATCGTTCCCGTGCGTGCCTTACGTTAGCACGGCACATCGTTCCCTGGCCATTGCCGTTGCCCACAGCCACCGGCGAATTTCCCGTAAATTGCCGGTTGCCTGGACCAGCGTTCCCCGCTTCATTTACCCGTTGCCCTGCGGACAACGTTCCGTGCGTTGCCCATTCGCCTGGACAACGTTCCCGTACGTTTTACCCGTTGCCGTAATCGGATTAAAGGTACGGTTACCGAAAGATATTGCCAGACCTGTTCCACACTCTGGACGTTTCCTAATGGATTGAAGCATCCTCAGCGTCACTTACCACCAACTTACAGTTCTTTGAATAATGAATCCGCACGTTATGCGCAGGTCGTTGGCATATTTCGCGACTTTCACGCGCCAAACCATACTTACCAGGCCCCCCGGTTCATATCCGCAGCTATCATGTACGTGCCCGTTGTCGCAGCACGGCATTTCACGCCACATTGCCTGTTGTGGCAATCTTTGTTCGCCAAAAGATATTGTTAGCAAACACGGTGGGGTCGTTGTTCATCTCTAATTCAGGCGGAACAACGCTCGCGCAACCCGTTTCCAGGTTTGGCAGCGCTCACCGCCCGCTAACCCACTCCCGGTCGCAATCCATTGTTCAACACATGGCAATAAGTCTCCCAGGCCACCAAACGTCACGGTCTGCAATGACTTCAATTCATCGTTCCAGTGCGTTTGATGTGGTTCTTTCACTTTCTTCTCTATACAGCAAATACCAGACACCGTTATCAGTTCTCATTCTATACCCACGACTCGCAGTTTCACTATCTGTCACAGACATGGTTTTCCATATTACCCACATCAAAAAAACCCGGAAGGTTCACTCCATGCGTGCCCATTTCAACCAGGCCATCCAGGGCTCATTTCGTACATTTTGCTCCTTCAACAACGCAACCAGATCGTCCACGTACTTTGCCATGAAGTGGAGATTCTCATTGTCCATCTTCCACGGTGCCATCCACTGCAGATTTCAGCCATTGTGCTCTCTGGGACGTCTTCTCATAGTTTTCAAATCACGGTTCATTCACATTACCGCTTCACGATTCATTGCCATGCCTTCGCACCTGTCCGTTCTAAAAATTGTTCCACTTCCATACGGTATCCTTCATCAGTATCCACGATTCTCACACTCACACTATCCCAACCCTGCATTCTCCCATCTCACAGCTACTTGATTCTCGTATTCCACACATTGCCCAAATTGGCACTATCCACAATCACATTCCATTTTGCAGTCCATTCACACACCATGTAATTCAGAGACATTCTTGTACTACAGTGACATTTTTATACCCACTGTCCATTCGTGGACACCTTAGCGAAAACTTCGGCAAAGATGACATTCTAGGACCCCCAATTTTTAGGCAATTACCTACAGGAGACGATAGTTTTTCATTTAAGCACAGACGAGTTGAGAAAGCATCCAACTTGCAGATATGATCCTTTTTTAGGGAATTTTACCAGAAGTATAAATGGAATTGAAGTTACAAGATTTTCCCCACAAATTGCCAGAATTGATTTTACAGACTCAGCACATACAAAACATTTGCCATTCCATGCCATCTCTCATGGGACATTTGCCTCTACACCTTTCATATAGCTTTAGTTTTCTATAAATCCCCACTCGGTTTTCACCTCTTCTTACGAGCAATAACTTTTTATACATTTATTTAATTTGGCTTATTCCATGTTTGTAATGATGGAATTTTGTAATCCGATTTTTCATCATTTCTGGTGCAAGAGTTCTAAGGTTCGAACACTATTTATTCTCGATGACAATGTACTATTAGCTCTTTCAGAACCTTGTTAACCATTTAATTTGGAAGGTTAAATTTTTTGATTCCAGCACCAGTGGCGCCACCTAAAGGCAGAGATCCGAGAAAAAACCGATTTCAAGGTTCATAATATTCCTAATAATAGTTATAGGAATTCAAAGAAGAGAATAAATTTTAAGAATCAATTTAATTACTAATAACAGTGTTTTAAAACGTCGTAGATCCATAATTTCTCTCATCTATCAACATTAGTTTCATTTGCGCTGTTTGAGACCTAAATCTTCAATTGAAATGGATTTAACAGTTAGTAATGGAAGGGTTTGATTAAACACTTTATACCTTTTCAGACCACTGATAATCTCGGAAACAGGATCCAGAAACTAGTCTTGGCATTTCAGTTTTAAAATACAATTCCGCGAACTGTACTTAAAACCTGCAGCCGGAAGGTTTTAAAGATGACAAGGCACCCAAGTGAAAAAATTAATCTTTAAACAATATTAAAGAGTATAGCTAATACATGACCTCGGTTCGAAAACCACCTTTTATGATAGTTTAAAATATGCATTGTCACTTTAAGTCTATTTTCGATAATTTTCTTTTCCACCGAATTCCTTTGCTCTCTTTTCTGCAATGAAAAGTTTAATTGTGAGGGAAAGCCAGGAATATCCGAATAAAATACCAGAATAAAAAACGAATATCAGTTGTATGTTGATTTTGAATCGGAAATAGACAGTTAAAAGCGTAGATGTAAAGTCATTTAAAAGCAAGACTACACAATTCAGGTATAATTTCAAAATCTCTGTGCATAATAATCTTTTTTCTCGATTCGGCATATAGCCGTCTTTGTCTTTCTATAGCAAGTCATGCCTTTGAAAAGGACTAGATCGGCAAAAGCCAAAACGTTACGATTGAACCTCATTTCTACCATTAGCAATTTGCGACTTTATCAATGCCCGTCAATTGCAAAACATTATATTGGGAGTTTAAATTTCACATTTAGTTTCCAAAAATTTATTAAAGTTAAATGAATTGAAGCCGAAATAATTTTAAATATCGGCTAAAGGATTATGACAATTAGGATAATGCAACTGAGAACCTAAACTTTAAACAAAAGTAACTGATAATTTAAAAAATAATTTGCGACCATCTAACAAATTCCAATGAGTTTACAATCATTTCACGTTCTCGGAATTTGATAAAATATTTGGGACTTTAGCGATGAAATATTCAGTAAATTTCGGCCAAGATGAGAAATTCCAATTTCGAGTGTAGTTTGTGGGCCCGTCTCCACGGGGATGAGCCTACAAATCTGTTTGCGACTAGGATTTATTCATAAATCCTTGATATCGATGAATTTCATGAAACAGATTTGCGAAGGGCTAAAATTTTCCTGTTCTTAGAATATGATACTCATCCCAGAGACCGACACTGGAAAATCTGCATTGCCCGAAACTGTCACCGTGTTAATTCTTTTCCAAGCAATTGGTTTAACTTAGTCTTTTAATTCGTCTTACTATCTGAAACTGGGAAATTTCTTTTTTGCTTTCTCCGTAAAGTACACCCAAGATATTTTAATCGTCACAAAATTCACGACCTCCAGAAATTTCGACGGAATCTCAACGTTTCGGGCAACTTCCTTGTTCCGGAAATATTTTGGAATTGTATCTGTCTGCAGGACGATGAATTCGAAAACGTAACAAACTAGACAGGTGGAATTTAAAATCTGGTATAAAGGACATATTAACCTTTCCGTGTGCATACGGCACGTAAATTCAGCAAATGCAACGCGCTAGATGCATGGAATTTGGGATATAGTTTTATTACTAAAATTTTTTTTCTGAAACTTCGAACCCCATCTTTCAGTGGACTGATATCCAATTTGTTTGTGCATATGAGACAGCAGTAACACAGATTCCCCAGCTAAATGGTGAATTTTAATTTTGCTCAGTTCTTTGAAATGTTACGACTAATTGTGTATAAATTCATGGCTGAATAGACTGTCTGTCGTGTAATACGAGCACGATAGCTCCAGCATAACAAGGTGAATCAAACAAAAAATTAGGTGCATGGTCTTGTCACAAAAACTGTACATCAGTGTCAGACTCATTAAGATACAATCAGTCAACGGGAAGACGTCAAGAGCAGCTTAATCCCGGTCAGTAATAAGAAACTAACAAAACAGTAATAAGTAAAGTCCAAACAGTAGCTAAAACTGAACTCCACGTATTATTTATGGCTTTCAAGAGAAAGCCGAGGGTAGAACTCTCCATGTAGTTTCAGCTAAAGTAAAATTTACCTCAGCCTTGCCTCTTTGAAAATGTTTTGGGCATCACTTGTCCTAAGTATTCTTTTACCAGAAACAGAAATTTTTCCTGCTTTAAAATGGAAAGAATTCAGCGGTATCATTGAGCCTCGTTTCTTCAACTTAACTTAGCTTTTTGAAATAACCGCCTCATTTTGTGTCAGCTTCTGTCTCATCCATAGCTTTATACGACGCTACAGATATCGAACAACTTTAAAACAGACTATATAGCAATTCCTTCGTAATTTTTTTTTGTACAACCAGGACTTTTCCACTGACTCTGTACCTTGAAATTTCAATCGCAGCAGTCAGTTTCACAGATGCACGCATCAATTTCTGAGTTTGGAGTTGGAATCAACAAGAATGAACTCCAGCAGAACCAGTCAGGATGTAGAAGCTCCTTGATCTCTAAACTGTCAATGGCGTATTTCGAGATGTGTTGAGAAATATTCTCGAGTAGAGTACAGCAGGCTTAAATGAAAAAGTTTAAAACAAACGTGCATTAATATTTATTAAGACGAAGATATTAATGAATCATAAATTTCAGGAAATTACAGAACGACGTCTGAACAGACAGGTGAAGGAAATCTTCAGATTCATCGGAGCAGAGAATTTAATTCACTTGAAAATTCTGACAAAGAGGTTGGGTTACATACCGCGAAACATTGACGTTTAAGCAGCAATGATTGACTCGTTTTATGTTCCGGTCCTTTTGCCGATACTTAAGATCATTACATCAATTCTTGATCACCACCCATTTTTCGTCATTTTAAATATTTTTAAACTTATTTCAGGTTGACAATGGTACGGATCGACAATAATTCCAAAAATTAAGCTTCAATAACCTCTGATGTGTTTCTATTCTGACTGAGAAGAAATCAAGTAAGATGTTTCTCGAGACGTCACTTGTCAATTAAGCAAAAATGAGTTATGAAAACATCAGTATATTTGTACGAATCTTTTACAACAAGTACCATTTCGAATCGACAAAAGCTCTCAGGAATGATACCACGTCTTTCGAAGAACGTCATTCCTCGTGTCTTAAAAGACAAATATCCATCCTTCACTTGAATACTGGACTTTAAATATTTGGATGTCTGGTCCCACTTCAGGCATATCTTTCAACAGATCAACGAGAAGCAAACATTAGCTGCTCTTACTTGGCCGTTCTATTGAGACTAAGGAGGGTATGGCCAAGAATGCTTCATAAGACATCGCCCGATAAATCGACTAATGGCGTTATAAACGTCGATGTCAGTCCGATGTCTTTCATGTTCAAGCTTCTTAACTGACAACTCTCAGGAATACCACGTTTCCGACGACTCGATATATTAACTTTGAACGACACTAGCGTCTTCACTTGAATGCTGATCAAGCAATTTACATGCTTGAAAGTACACTTCAATTATGACGCCATCTTCATGCAGCTACTGGAACTGAAAAAGAAAAGGTGTGTTAATTGCCAAGATTTGAAATGGAAGCATGTTATGTATACTCGGCAACTTATTTTTTAAGAAAATAATATTTAATTGAAAGTGCAATTACAGAATGAGCAGAATTCAGAAATTACAAACACCATACGAGGTTTTTTACCGGGCAGCGAATAGAAAATAAAATATTCTTTATCAAAATGATTGTATAAGACGCCAGCAAAGTTAGGTAATCTTTCGACATCAAGTTTTTTAAAAGCACTGTCAATTTTTAACCCACATCGGCCTTTCACCCAAAGGTTTAGTTGTTTAAAGGTTGACAGGAAAACTGTCAATTCTTTGATCAATGTCTGATACTTTTCTCTCAGCCTTAAGCTGGCACTAACCTTGACACATGAATTTATTTAACTACCTTAACTGGTTTGTCTTCTCAACACTTAACAAGATGACTTCAGTAATTTTGGGACTGCGCTTTCATTTTTAATTCGTTGAGAGCAGCGGGACAGTTATAATGTTTTAATTCCATAATTTTCAGATCAGATTACTCAATGTCTATGGTGACTAAACCAAGTTTGAAAATATGACAGTTCGATGGATACTGGCAAACCAGTTAAAGGGTGACCTCCCAATTAGATGGCGTTCTATTCGAGACATTCGTAATTTAAACAATACAAGAATGAAAAGAACCCCAAGATACCCAACCGTGTCTATGTGATGGTCTTTTTAAATTAATAGCTGCTTAGTCTTGCAAATTAAAATATTAAAGGCAATTCGAAACCTCTAGTCAGGAAACCTGGTAGCATAATGGAATAGGCATTTCGACTCCAGTCTTTACTTTTTTAAATTTACACTGAATTATAATTGATGATAAAATTGCACAAAAATGTATTTAATATTTTCGGAAACGCATGTAAGCGGCAATGAAAATATCGTTTAAAATATTTCACCAATTTAATTAACCAAACAAAAAAAAATTGCGTGATCAAAAGTGGTATCCTTCCAAATTCGTTTTGAATTTTCAAAAGAACAATTTAAAGTGTTTGTATAATAATAATAACTCCAGTTAGAGAAAAACGTTAAAATTCGGATTGATTTTTATTAAAATCTAATTAAATTTTAAGAAACTCTTTCTTACTGAGCTCAGTGGCGAATCAGGAGGGGCTATCGAACGCAGCCCCAAAACTAAACCAGGAATTCTTGGTTAATTTAAATCCTTACAACTGTTTGATCTTAATTTTTTAATTTTAAAATAGTAATGAAATCAGTACAATAACGCTTTCCTGACTTGAAGCGGATCGAAATTTTCCTACTTTTCTTGTCATTCCGCCGCACTTATAGCGTTGGCACTTTAGCATCGAAAACATTTTTGGCCGGTTATTTCATTGTATTTTTTTATTAAATCAATGAATGCTGTCTTGTGGCAATGGGTAATGTATGTGAATGCTGTCTTGTGGCAATGGGTAATGTATGTGAATGCTGTCTTGTGGCAATGGGTAATGTATGTGAATGCTGTCTTGTGGCAATGGGTAATGTATGTGAATGCTGTCTTGTGGCAATGGGTAATGTATAAAGTGAGAAGTGTGCGATATGAACTGGGGTTTGTGGCAGTGGCTTATGCGTGAAATGTGTGAAGAATGTAGTGACGGTGTATAATGTGTGGATTGTCAGCACTGTGGAAGTTGGTGGTGGGTAATGTATGGAGTAAGAGATGTTGGCTCCTTGGGGATGTCCAGCGTGTGGAATGAAAATTGGCAATGTATGTTTGCGTACTGTACTTAAGGGAAACCTTCTTGAAACTTTTTTCATCGTCTGGAGTTTTTCAGAGAAAGCATCTTTGTTTTATTTTGTGACAATAAAATAGGAATATTACTCGTGAGTCAACTATTCTGCTGTAATTCACCGCTAACACTTCCGCTTCTATTCTGTACACGATTTGGGGCAGTTTAGTGATTCACTGGGTGAGAGGCATTTCAACGAGTTCAAATCCGCAATTCTTTCAGGTGTTCTTAATGTTAAAGATTTTGTTCCATCTGGTTTCCTTCTCTTTTGGCAAAGCGGTTCATAGCCAAATTTTAACAGCATTATTTCATTGACTTTACATCCATAATTGTATTAGAAATATGAAGTGCTAACAATGGTTTAAAGTTTGCACAATAATACTTGAAATATTTTTTAATAATATAATAGAGTGCATAGTATCTTATTTGTTTCTTGCAATGTATTTTTCTCTTTAATATATGCTTTTTTAGCCCATGAGTCTTTTCGGACACCAGGATCCAGAAACTGCAATCTTGGCAACTGGGTTACAAAATCAATTCCGTAAACCGTACACAATAAAAGGCATTGCATACGGCCATAAAAGTTTTAGATGACTAAGCAAATAAATTCAAAACTATTCTTTCCTGCCAGCATCAAGGGATAGCAATAAATGTTTACTGGGCCAGAAAACCACCCATTTTTGATAGTTTAACCTGTCCCATTTTCGAAAAATTTCTTCCCGACTGAATTCGGTGCACTCTCGATCTCTGTCGGAGAAAAGCTCAGTTGTCAGGAATATTGAATGGCTTGATCCCATATATGAATAAATAAAAACGAATGCATCTACATGTTTTGCACTTGACTCTGAATCGGAAAGTGGTCAAAAGCTTAGGATGTGAAGCCTATTCAAAAGCATTAAAGATTTCACTACTTCGTGCAGATTCCAAAAATCTGCCAACTTTGAAAATAACTTTTCCTCTATTCGGTATCTAGCAAACCGAAGACTTTGTTTTGTAGTACTAGATCCAGCCTTCAAGAAATGATTTGCCGATAATATGAAACGTTACTATGATTAGGAATTTAATTTATGCGGATATGGCAATTTTCGACTTTATCAGATGGCCGTCTAGTTGCAAAACCTGATAAATGGGGAGTTAACTAAATTTTGGAAATTTGAATTTAATGGTAATTGACTTCAAAACGGAAACGGTAAAAAGATGGTCTTAAAATGTTAAGACAATTTATGTGATATCCACTTCGAAGGACCTCTCGCGACTTAAACTCTGTTAAAATAATTAATAATTGCAACTGATAATAACGACTGATTGTAATGAGCACCAATTGTAGTAAATTCTTGATGTTATCGAGGTATTTGACACTTTGGAATTTATTTGTAGATATTCAGTTATTTCCGAACGAGACGCGAAACTGAAATTTCGGTATAATTTCTGTAATCCATCTTGGACGAATCTTAGTTTTCTAAATGTGTTTGTGACAAAATTGAATATGAAATCATTAACTCGATTGAATTTAAAATTTCACATAAAACGCAAAACTGACAGAATTTTTCTAATTTCTTTTAATATGACAATTACTCGTCCTGAAAAACCGAGATAGGAAAATTAATATTTGATAGGAATTAGCTGTGCCTTTGATTATTTTCGTAGCAACTGAAACTCCAAAAGCGATTGGAGGTTGTTTAAATTTTCGTTTTCATCCTTGCCCTTTGGAATGGCTGTCGTTTCTTTTTTTACTTTCTCGTATATTAAGCACACGTTGAGAATGTATTACAAGCGTTACAAGATTCAACCTCAAAATTTTGAATAATTACATTTGAGACTTTCCGGATTCCGATAAACAATTTAGAAACTATGTCTGTTTGAGAAGACAACTTGAAAACATAAGCTAGATGCATGAAATTTGAAAAAATTGGTATAAAGACCCATTCGTGTAGATACGAGCACGAATACTCAACAATGCAAGGCGCTAGATGCATAAAATTTGGGATATTGTTTTACTACTAAAATTTTAGATCCGTATCAAACCTTGGATCAAATCTTTCGGCGGGTTAACTGTCTGTTGATTTGTTCTTGAATGAAGGCGGTAAACAAGTGCTTCAAGCTTAATGAGTGAATTTCAGTTTATTTGTACCTGAAATGTATCTGTGTCTAATTTTGGATTAAATTCGCAGATGGTTATTTTCTATCTGTGTGTACGTAAACACAATTGCTCCAACACAACAGGCTGGATGAATGAAAATTCGGTATGTGATCGTGTCGCCCAAACTGTAGATCGCTGTCGAATGTTGGATCCAATAAGTCAACAGGAAGATGTCCAAAACGCTTATTCCATTCTTTTAACTACAATACCAAACTAAAGAACTCTCCGTATTGTGTAAATACACGAGAAAGCCTAGGGCAGAACTCTCCATGTGGTTAATTATGTGAATTTTACCTAAACTGTCTTTTCAAAATGTTTTGGGGCATTTCACCTTTACAGCCAATTCTTTCACAGAATCTGAATTTTCTCTGCCTTAAAATGAAAAATTTAGTCCAATCAGGTAGGCCTCGTTTCTTCAACTTGATTTGGTATTTATTAACCGCCTCGTGTATGCTGAAACATGTCGCATCCCGTAGCCTTTATCTGAAGCAACCCAGATATCGGAAAGCCTTAAAACAACTTTAATTGAATCAATCCATAAACAACTTTTTTTACACACATCTTCATATCTCGAAGTTCGAATCCTGACGCGCACTGAATGCATACACCAAATTTCGTTTAAGTTTAAATGAACCGAAATCGGTAACTCAGTGGAATCAAAGTCATGATAAACTCCTTGATCTCTAAATACATCAAATTCAGCATTTCAGATTAGTTAGAAAAAATTCTCCAAAATGAAGTCATGGTGGGCTTAACTGAAACGCTTTGGACAAAACGCGCATCAATGTTTATTAGATGAATGAAATTAATTAGTTGCCAATTGTAGAAATTACCAACGATGACTGCACGACCCGTAAAGGAAATCTTTTAAACTAATCAACTCGCAATTTTTAATTAACTTTGAAAATCAGCTAAAGCGGTTAGGTTACAGACCATATGAGAAATGACCTTTTTTTTTCTACTGCAATGAAGCTGTTTCTTTTTCCCCAGAACTCCTTTCACCTGATAATTTATTCTTTCCATCAATTTTTATTTAATCTATTTACGCCATTTTTAAATATTATAAAGCAAAACTATTCGAAAGTTTTGACAATGAGTTACGGATCGACGAGAATTCTAAATTTATGCAGTTTTGGACTTGATGTAGTCCATTGCAACTGAGGGCAGATCACGTACAATGTTTTCGGTTATTGTCGATAAATAATAAGAAAGAGAACCTAGTAAATGGAAATCATGAATTTATCTTCAATTCAGATTGGTGATATGGAATCGGAACTTGAAATTTACGATGGCATTTAAAATTAGTCGAGTGTGCAATAAGAAACTCGGTAGGGAAAAAAAACCCGATACAGTATTCGAGGTTTCTCCTTGATTTATAAACAAATACGTAGTTTATTTCAGACATTTAAATAAAAATCTTATCGAGTGTCTGTGACATTTACAGAACTTAATTACAATTTCGACTTTTTAAGGGAATAGAAAGAACATTTGAAATGATTGTTCTTTGTAATGTGAAATGAATGCATTGTGAGAGAATTGATGAAAAATATTGAAAGTAATTTTTAAGCATAGCAAGAAATTGTTATTTAGGCATTGAATCGTCCTATAAAACCCGTGCAGCTCAAATTGAACGAACGTGTAAGAACAAAGTTGAAGTTCCGTCTTCAAATTCTGTTTAGAAATTGATAAATTTTAGAAGTGATATAAGAATAATTGAAGGAAATATAAAATCTTGGATTTTTTCCCCTTCAAAACTAGTTAGCTTCACTTTGTAAGCTTTAGTCACTTGGATACCCGATTTTAAAGTTAGAGATAGTTGACTTTAATCTTCTGCTGCTGAGAAACCGACTCTTTCCGATTCCGTTATTTTTTTGAAACATGGTTTGATTTTACTTGGCTCTCCTTTTGAGAACTGCTTGCAACGGTCTACTCTTTTAGAATTCTTCCTAGAACTTTAGAATCCTATTCTATGGATTATTACAGGATTCTATTTTCTAATCTAGACAGCAGAAAACAAGTTTCTTTAAACACTGTATGTGATGAATTATAGTTAAGTATCGAATATTGTACTCTTCCTGCAGTTTTGCTCATTTGATCAAACGTAACATCAAAGAAGTAAGTATGCAAATTCACTTGAATTTGCTGAATAAAGACCTGAGTGCGCAGTGAAGCTGGGTCCTTTATTGATGCCATTGTCTTGCATAACGACATGACGCCATCTTCTGCGAAAGCGACTACCTTCTCTGTTCCAGATCCAAATCTCCTGGGAGTGCCCAAGAAATATTTCTGAAGGGATGGTATTTCGAAGCTCCATTAGTTCAAGGACTTGGTAAGTCGTAAATTATAATAGGATTAACAGAAAAAATCCCATTCGGAAATACTGTATGCCTACTTGGTATTTTCGAAAAAAAATATTCATTTTTATATCGTAAAGTATTTATAGGTGCATTACGTGTTATTCGTTTATGACAAATGTACGCACAGCTTTCGAAAGCTCCTACGAGAAACTTGTAGAGATTTTTGCAAGATTATTAGAAAAACTGCTTTACTGTGTTTAAAACATTTCACTGATAATTTTTATTCCAGAAATTGCTGAACTGTTTCCGAATTGAAAGGCAAATTTCGGTTTTATTCAGTTGCATGAACGCTGAAATTCTAAGCAAACTTTATTTTCATATAAATTCGCGAGTTTCTGACATAAATTATTGAAGCGGGTTTTATCATCAATGCTCGCTCATATTTTACACTCGCTTAAGCGTCATTCTCACGAAAAGGTGCTTTTTACAGTCCCGGGGTGATAAAAATTGGAAAGTGCAAGAAAATGTGCCAATATCTTTGTTCATGTGCATAATTGAAGTTTTAAGAAAGCTATTCAACACGTTTCTACTAAAACAGTTTTGCTATTTAACTTTCAATTTCAGTGAATATAACACAAAAGTCCCTCTACATCTGAAACAAGATAATTTTTACTGATATTCAAACAATTAAATTTTTTACTTTTTTCTTCAGTATCAACTAATTTAAATCCTCTAATGTCTAACTTAATATTTTTTTAAATATATAATTTTTACCTAGAAATAAATTTTTTAATTTTGTCCCTGGAAAATTAAGTTTCCCTCCGTGGGCAGGAAGATAACTTAAAAAAAATATCATAAATAACAGCTCACGTCAAATCTTCATGAAAGAGTTTATAAGAAAAGCAGAAAATTTGTTCTTTAAGGAAAAACTTTCGTTCTATTGCGAATTTATTGAATATTCGAATTTATTAGTTCCATTTAGAGCTTGGTGTAAAGTTCTCAGCGTCCACTCCGTCTATATCATAAATAAGTTAAGAAAAATCTGATTTATAATTAAAATACAAAATTTTGAGAGGTTTAGTATATCGAATTTAATAACAATAAGTGTACCACTTTATCCAAGTAAAATCCAAAGCACTTAAAAATTCAAAACTTAGTTTTTGTCTCCTGCGTGGGCACAGCACCTCCACAGAGAGGATGGCATTGTCAATGAAAGCGACAAAATCCCAAAAATCATCATACATTTAGATAAAATAATATCAAAAGTTCTTTGGTAGATAATTTTTTATGAAATTTAGTGATTTCCTTTAGTATTTTTTTTTAAAAAATTGAAATTGAAATTATAATCTCGAAAAGAATTAAGGAAAACAATTCATATAGAATATTTATAATATTAAAGCTTCAATAATGTATAAAAATATTTTAATAGCTAAATTTATTTTTAGAAAAAAATGGGAATATCAAAAAGTAAAGACAAAGCAGTCAGGTGCTCAAATTCAGAAGAGAGTAGAAAAACTTAATACGAGACTTACTAGATTGCTTATTAATAAATATTACTTCTTAATATAGTATATAATTGATTACTTTCCTGCAAAATGTTGATTTTCATTTATTTGAAATTGTATGTAAATATTTAACCTAATGCACAGTCAATGCCATTATTTAAAAAGTGTTATTTATTTTTAAATGTATCTTGCACTGGTTTTTTAAAACTCATTTTGATGTTTAGTTATATGAAATAAACCTGTACATAACCTGCCAAATAATTAGTCAATTATGCTTCCTTTTAAAATGTAAAAGTTCCGTTCACTATCGTGTCTCCTTCGTAGGCAGGTCAAAAAATTTAAAACTAAAAAAAGTGAAAAATAAAATAGAAAACTTGACCACAAATGTAAGGTTATTTATTAAGCTTAAATGGAAACATCCATGCAATTTTTGAGATTTTTTACGTACTTTTTGTAAAATTAAATTTTTGTTTGGCTATTTGTACCTTTTTCATGAGAATGACCCTTATAATGGATGGATCCATGTCTGTTCTGAATAAATACAAATCCCTTTTTTTTCCACATCTCATTCGATGACTCTTGGCTTTTCAAGAAAAACAAAGATAATAATTCAACGACCAAAACATTACGAGAGGCGACTGCTTCCTGACTAGTACTGTGCAAGCAGAAGTAACCAGAAAAACTGGATATACCCCAACCTTTGCCGTAGCATCCTGGTCATATGAATGATTTCGTTGCAATAGCTCGATTGCTGAGGCCGGAGTCCTAATGGGCATCACCGGCCACGGTCCGACCCTTCCCGAAGGAGGTACGTATTGTCACTTTTGGAGGGACCCAGAGCCCCACGATTATTATACCCCTTCAGGGGAAGCGAGTGCCCGCTTACTCATCCGTGTACTCGCGGTGACCCCCGAAGGAAGCAAGCCGAAGTAAATAAAACCACCCCACAAAATGAAGTCGGCGATCTGAACAATAAAAAGCCTAAGCGATCTTGCATCCCTTCCAGCAAAAGTAAAGACAATTCTCTGCAGTTGAAAAGATCCGAAAAATGAACAGTTAAAGCATAAAAAAAAGCTTATCTATAATTGATTTATATCGACACTTTTGGCAGCGGGAAGCTTAAAGATATGTTTTTCTCGAATTGCGCAACATCAAACTTGTAATTGAATAATTTGACTTGCGTACTAGCTTATATAAGTTGCATATGCTAATGGATGTCTGCAGAATGTATCCACTTATTCTTTTATGGTATATACATTGTCTAGAGCAAGCGCAGTTATGGTTTGTCTTTTAATTAGAGATTGAATCTAAATAGTGTCACGCACACAATGTGTTAATAGAAGTTTGAAGACGCCTCTTTTAAATAATCCCTGAAGATTAAGACAACGAAGATATCCCTTTCCAACTGACCGACGCCTTTCCGATATTACTATTGGGTAATATGACTAAACTTGGGATTTTTAACACTATTTTTATAGGCTGGATACTATCTATAAAATGCGGATGCAAAAATTGCTCACAACCCGCAGCAGAACAAGAATACTGGACCCTGAGCTACCAATTTGACACAAAGTTGCTTCTTGGGTAGTAAATGCTGACTAAGAAAGGTTTTCAAAATTTTAGTTTTAATTAAAACTGAATCGAATTTTAATGCTTTTCCTTAATAACCTTGGAGCGTATTATCGCATTAAATTCATTTTTTCATTAATTTAAAATTCAAAAAAATTAGTGTTTAGAAGAACGGTTTTATTTCCGTGCAATTTTTCTTTAACGAATTTTCTAAATTAGTTTTAGACAGAATTTTGTAACAATCCTTTATATAACCGCGTGCAGCAAAATGGCAGGAATGTGAATAATCAATTTGAATATTTCAAGAGCTCTAGGTGCGATTAAGCAAAAATAAATATTAGATTTTTCAGATTGTTTGTGTTATTATATTGAAATTTTATAGAATTTTCGAGGTTTTATGATGAAGTAAAAACAACTTAATAATTATTAAGAAGGGGGAGTGTGATTTTTTCGTAAAGTCTAGAAAATTTATTTGGGTACTGAAGTTTTGATAAAATTTTCAGAACAGATTTAAGTTTATGGAAAAAGGTGCGTACTGCAATAGCTAAAGAATTTGGAGCGCTAAAATTCGATAAACAGTAAAAAGTACCAGTTAAGAATTCTCGGAAATGTTGCTGGTGTTTTACACAACTTAGCGCGTTTCAGTGGAAATTGGGAGCAGTTTGGAGAAAAATTAGCCCTTTGAACTCAGAAAAGTACTT
>BGPR01031920.1:0-17773 GCA_013235015.1 Araneus ventricosus | reverse complement strand
TTTAACGACACCTCATTTTAATTACTTCTACTTCTATCGTAATAAGCACACTACAACTTTTGAGTCACGAGTCTTTACCGGGGAAATTCCCTTTCCTTGGTATTTAAACTTTGTACGCATTCCTATCTGTCCTTTTTCACTCCAACATGTAACGAATAAGAACGTCGTGCTGCTTCGCGCGTTACCTTTTCAAATCTGGTCATGGATACGCGTATAATATGATTATTTTAACTATTGAAAAGTAAGATACTATTGTCTACGATGGAATAGATGAAGATTGCACAACTGCTGTCTTTTCCTTTACCAAAATGGACTACATTTCACCCTTAAAGCCTGATCTTTCACATATAATGCCTGTTCGCTTCAGATTTTGAGATTCACATTCACTTGGATATCATTACTCCCTTGATATCCAAGGTTTCTTAAATATTTAATCAAATAATCACAATATATTATTTAGATTTTGAGGTTTGATGGTATGACATTAAGGTTAACAGGGTAAAATAATTCTGAAATATAGACACTCTGAAGGTATAAAAGAGACATAAATATGTATCTAAAAAAATGCAAAGGTAAAAGGATAAACGTTTTCGTCCTTTGTTACGTTTTAAAAAGTGCGATTTTGAGGGCGGTGCGAGAAAACAGGCAATACAATAAAACTGACAAACTTTTCACGCGAATAATAATCTTATTCGCTGAAATCAAGTAAAAATATCACTCATTAAAAGACATGATATGTCGACAGGGCGTATTAAAAATTAAAAATTATTCAAGTATGAGACGAATTTTGGCAGACAATAAAAGAAATTTCAAAGGTTTTAACAATAAGTGCTTAAAGTTAAATCACAGCACGCATAGTAAAAGCTACGGAATTCTGCGTGCTCGCGAGTGTCAGATTTTATTCGGTTTAATATCACAACGAACGAAAGTTATTAAAAATTGTGTTTTAGTTAACTTTCAAAATTAATTAAAAGGAAGAGGGAAAGTTGTACGGAAATGTAACAGGTTTCACTGGAAAGCTAATTTTTTGAAGTTTAAGATAGTGTAAAAACAGTTTCTGCGCGATATGTTCCAAATTTATGGCGGAAAAGCGTTAAAACATTTAACCACTCTTTAACCCACTTTATACGGGGCTAGCAACTTTTTAATAGCGTAGTAAATCCTTCTAGGTGTTAACTCTCTCCTACCGAAGGGTTGGTTAAAAATTTCCCCTTAACAGCAACGGAGGCCGGTCTGAGGCGGTTGATGTATTTGGAGAGGAGGTGAGGTTCTGAGCTTGCTTAAAAGATTAGCGCGATAGGGGGTCCAACGATCCCTGCCAACCACAGCCCGTTTCCGTGATCCTTAAGGGAAGGTTGTAGCAGGGAGTGGGGTGGTGGGGTAGATGACCACCCAGGTTGATAGAGTCCAATTCATGTCGTATCCGCCCATAAAGGTCCGGTTTTAAAGGAGCTAGAAGAAAAAGTCGTCTCGGGATTAATGAGTTAAAGAACATTTGTACAAAATTTCGTTCTAATCCGTCAAAGTGTGTGAAATTGTATAGGGTTCAAATAAACACACAAAGAAACAAACAAGCAGACATTGAATTTTATATATATAGATTAATCTTCGAGAAAAACTTAAGAAGCATATTTGGGGTCCAACATAAATTTCGGGTACAAAATACTTATGCAAATTTAACTGAATTTATATGAGTATGAAAAGTGTTCTAGTAGCTGATAAATTCTTTACATTAATTTTACCAAAGAGAGGATTTGTTATAGCGAAACAACCTCCATTAGGAAAAAGCATTGCTTCTTTAATTTTAAGCTTCGAATAATTAGACATTAAATATTAATTACAAATGATGTAGTCAGATAATTTAATAAATATGTTTTAATGATTATCTTAATTAAATAGATTTAATTCTTGATGCTAATTTCAATAAGGAATAAAAATATATTTTTACACATTTATTACTGACTGGTTAAATACATTCTTAAATTGCTACCTATATCGACGAAGTCTACAGAATCAATTACAGATCATGTGAAAAGCTAGACAATTTCATTCTATCTTCTTTAAGAACTTTATTTTGAGTTATCTTAGAAAATTATTCCTCATTTTTAAAAATATCTCGAATGCATATATTAATTTTGAAATAATGTCTGTATGCTAATTCTTGAACAGTTTGCGCTCTTTGTAAGGATACGATCCTTATTATTTATGTAATTATTTTCCTATTTTTGAGGAAGCCAAATATGATGCTTGTTAGGCACAGGAAGCGAGTTTGCCAATATCACTTGTTAGTCTCATTCTTATTTAGATTCGCAAAAACTATAATCCGTGTAGTAGAGACAGGCAGCTTGAGTAACACTGGTTGTGAAGAGCTGCTGGATAATAAGCTAAAAGCGTTCTGGCTTTTTGCAGTAGAATTTCTATGAGATCGAGCGTTTCTTATTATTTCAGGAATGACGAAACATATAAGTTAAAAGAGACATTTATTTGGACGACCACATTTAAGAACATATTTACAGATAACCACATTTCCATTTTACAGGGTTGATACTTGTCCTACATCCTATAGGTACAGTACCAGCAACAGCTGACATAGCACTGATATCTCTCCGAGGAAAGAATGCTTAGAGGACCTACAGACCGTACCAAAATGACATAGTAGAGACAAGTATATATACACTGCTAATAATCAGTAGATCTACATATCAGCTGCGGGAATCGAATAGACAACGTCATACGATTCCGATTAAATAGCTGCTAATATGTATGTCAAGTGAAGTGACTAGCTCAAAGAAATGACGTACAAATCTTAAAGAAAGAATGCTTCGAATCTTAGAATAAAGGTACGAGAGACAATTTAGAAAAGATGCGAGCTTCGTAGCTTAAAATTCAGAATTTCCTAACAATGCTAATAATTAAAATTCAATGAATCATTATGTTTTATCTAAAGGCACATAGGATGCAACAATTCTTGCCGTTTCAATTAATGTAACGTAATGTTGTTTTTTATTTTCTTGTGAAAGAGAATACAAACATAAAATTGCGGGATCGGCTAGCCGTAAGTGATGACTTTTTTCAGTGAGCGTAAAGTGTTGGAATGTCTTATTTCTGTGTTTTTGCTTTACAACAATGATTCCCCACCTAAAGAGTATTCTTCGTAGTAACAGTAATAGGTCATTAAAATGCGAAATAAATAAGTAAAATAAATGAAAAATAAGAGAACACAAACTCCGTTATTATTAACACAATATCAAGTTGCATTATAACATCAGGATTAGCTAAAGATATAATGTACAATGTAATATAATAATATAATGTATAAAGAATATAATTTACTAAGTATGTGTTGTAATGTATAAAATTGTATCTATTTCGTTATTAAACGAAATTATGCTCGTACAAAGACAGCTGAAGATGAGGAAATAATGCCTACCTACATGAATTAGGCCTATCGCTTTCATGAAAATTCATCACAGGGTTCCTAGTGGCGAATTTTGAAACTTAAATATTTCATCGCAAAAAATATGACTGATACCGAAAACAAATCAGTTTCCAAGCTGCATAATATCGAAAATTGTTTATGAAATGAACCTAGAAAGACACCGATAACTTCGTTTTCTGGAGAAATTAAAAATTAAATTAGCCTTTATTCCAAAAATTTTACTTGATACTATTGATCTTATCTCATTCTGAAAACTTATATTAATGTTTGTTATAAACATAAAGGGATTTTTATTCGATGTTTCATTAAGTCTTCTATTTGAGGAAATTTGCTTCAAAGCATATGTTAAGAAAAGTGACATCATTTCAATAGACTGAAATTTTAAATTAAATTTGATTTCAAAGAAATACTTATTGCAATTAAATTTTTCACGAGCCTCATTTGTTTAGGTTTAAGCATATATAGACGTCATGTATCAATTTTTAAGACGTTTGCAGATCTTTTAAAAGGTATTTTTATCAGCATCTACTTGCTTATTGGCTGTGCTGTAAAATTTCCTTTATTAATAAGTTTAATTTCTATATAAGAGCATTACTGAATTCAAAAATATAACTTTCAAACTAAACTTAACAAAAATGCTTTTCAAAAGGAGATGGCACTTGCCGTATTTCGAAGTTTTCAGTATAATCCAATTAAAAGTATTCCACAACAATTTTGTTTAAACCATATATTGAAAACTTTAAGCTGAATTTCTATCTAAAATACTGAAAAATATGGGACTTATGCAAAATTTATAATAAGAATCTTCTTTTTGCAACAGTTCATATTTGTTCTACTTTAGAGAATAATTGAAGGCGATGCATGAAGAAATTGCATTATGAACGTATTATATTAGGTTTAGGAACAAATTGCATTTGAGAACGTTGCTCGGTTCAAAATATTCGCTTTTAAATTCAATTTTCAAAATAAATTTAACTTACTGATTAATATTGTGAATGGAATTAAATTATATAATGCTGGAATGTAAATCTTAGATATGTGACACAAATTATTGCGTTCCAAACATTGCATTAGCTTTTTATTGTGTCTTCAAGAATGGATAATCAATTTTGCACATTTTTACATGAAACGAGAATGATACATTCATGCACTTATTGATATGCTAACAATATGATATATAATTTCACAAAACGAATATTTTTCAACATTTGTTTTCAGGTCTTGTTTGGTATATATTTCCTTACCAGTAGAGTTGCAAAGAGCGAAAAAATGGAATTTATGAAATATATTTCATTTTTAGCCTGGCTGAAAGGAGGACTTATTTTTGTAAACAGTCTTTTATTCGAGAAGGAAAACGGAAATTAGAAAATTGTAAGAAGGAAAACCATACAATTTGTTACAACATTTGTAATGTTTTTTCCTCAATTGAAAAGCGTTCATTACATAATCACAGAAGAACCCCACCCCCCTCAGTCCTGTCTAGGAATCTGGAGCTTTTAAATGACCGGCGTTACGACATCAATCGGGAACAAAGGTCGGAGTCCTAGTAGTCATCAACGGCCTTGGCTCAACACCCCATCAAGGAGATATGCCCCATCATCGGAATGGAGGTAACGCAGGCCAGCACAATTGCTATACCCACTAGGGAAGCGAGAACCCGCTTACTTATCCGGCGGCTTCTCATCTGTTACCTCGCGTTGCCCCCTGGGAGAAATTTAATAAGCATTATTTAGTATTAAATGAATAATTCAAAAATATCTCATGTGGAAACGTAAAATATTTTTCTGTCAAACGTTTATAAATGGATTTCATCATCTTAGTGAGGCCACGGTGGCCTAGTGGTAGGGTTTCGGCTTTGGGGCCGTAGGGCTCTAAGTTCGAAACCCGATTCCACCGAAGATCCGCCTTGTATGGGGCCTGCTGCACGCCACCCCCTGGTGTGGAGCGGAAGCTTAGAGAGAAAGTGCCAGATCAGGTGTCGTCCTCGTCATCTGACCGTGGTTCAAAATTACGAAGCCCGTTCCAAAATAGCCCTCGTGTTGCTTCAAAACGGGACGTAAATATAACTAAGCCAACCTCATCATTTTAGTATTTCAGGACGCATTTTTCATTGTTAATTGACTCTTAAATTTCTGACTAAATTTAAAATATAATACATAATATGCTGATCGTATTCTTATGGAAAAGAAACCAGTTCTAATTCTGATTGTAACATTTTAATATATACTACTTATATGATGAAAGGTAAGAAAACTCTTTACTTGCAACTGCAACAAAAGCCAGAATATTACCTGAATCAAAAGTAAAGAACAAAATCCAAAATAAAAGGAACATATTCTTTGTTTTCCGAATATCAGATTCCCTTTTATGCTCCGACACAGTAAAGCGGGGTTTACACGCGAACAGTAAAACCGACAGTAGGATGTCGCTGTCAAGTTCGGACAGAGACTTGCCGTGGCCTGGTTAAAACTTTTACGATTCTGCGCATGCGTCAACCTACTGTCGGTTTTCTACTGTTCGCGTGTAAACCCACCTTAAGGCATATAAGGAAATTCGCCATAACGGAGACCCAAATGATTTGACCTTTTATTTTTATGGGATTCCCGAAGACAGCGAATTTTCACCCAAAGGTTCCCCGTATCAGGTTCACTTCTGTTTTTGTCTATTTATTTCAGTACTATTGTTCAAAAGATAAGCATGTTTTTCCCTCTTACTCTGGTTCCAATAATCCCCATTACAATCGCATTTGTCATGACAACGATATTGTTTCATGTTTAAGCGATATCTTCTTTTAACCAAATTGGGGACAAGAAATTTTCTTTAAATCTGTATACTCGAAACAGAGGTAAAATACGAGTTCCAAATATTTCCTCAGGTTAAAAGAGAATGGGGGAAAATCCTTTTAGTTCGTATGATTCATTTAGTAAAGCAATATATTTCTACCTTTCCAGAATCAGCGTTTCCTTCCTGCTCAGTATGGACAAAAGAATTCTTCTCGACAAGTGCTGACAAAGCGTACAAATGAGCCAGAATAAGATTTGCAGGTCTGATTCCTTGATATATTGGGATGTTCGGAAAGTTTTCGCTGATCTTTAGGGTAAATTGAGAAAGATAGTTTTTATACTTACAAAGAAGATTATTCAGTATCTATTAACCCGACAGGACGAATGTGACAATTTATGACCCCAAGTCCTCGGAAAACTCAGATTCCTAGAAAACTAGCCACCAATTCATTCCTTTCTTATCAGTAGATGAGTAAGTCACCCCTTCTGCATTTTCTGAGTATTTAGAAAGTATTTCCAGAATTTTTCGTCACCTAATACTCGTTTGGTCAGTTACTGGGGTTATTGAATGACCCCGCGCGTCTTTCCGTTTGTTCTATAGACTAGTTATTAAACGTAGCTGATACGGTCAGCTCGTTATTTTCCTCGCCGAATTGAAGTATTTAAATGTTAATCACAATGCCGACTTCATAAGAAAAAGAAATGGAGCTTTTACTTAAACTTTTTGCTGAATTTGAAACGGATGATGATCCAGACTTGACAATGAGAACAATGGACCTGAGGATGTTTCAGAAGAGATTTTTTTCAGATCATGAAAGTTTCTGTCATCATGATACGGAATCGGAAGAGGAGGAAGATTCTAGAAATGATGATGTGAATAGCTTGGAATTGTTCTCATCAAAAGAGGGCACTGAGTGGAGAAAAAAATTAGGCAAAATATTAGTTGTTATAATATTGTGTCGCTCTTACCTGGAAAAAAGCACCACCGAAAGATGTGAAAAACCCTGTGAAGAGTTGGGAGTTATTCATCAACGATAACATGATACATTTAATCGTAGAGTGAACAAATATATTTATCGACAAACAAGAGTTTCACTTTCCACGTGAAAGAGATGAGCGAAAAATGAACCTCTAGAAATCCGTGCTTTATAAGTGGAGTCACTTGTTCTCCCGGGTTAATGATGATTGTATCATTTGTGAAGTTCATTATCATAAGGTAATTGAATACTCCTGGCTTATCGCTAAGAACTGTTCAAGGTGATATTTGAAGCCCTCCAGAGAACTGCATTTTTCCTCCTTAGCAAATTTTTAATAGAGCGGAACAGAAGTCGAAAGGTGCTAAGTAAGGACAATATGGAGAACAGAGTCGATGTGAGGAATAATGATAAACCATCTGCAAACCTTCCGTTCTCTTACACCATCGTCTCCGCAAGCATTAATACCATTTTCGCGGGCTTGAAATGTATTCTTCCTTTTACGGTAGTACAGAAATTAATCAATAAAAAACATACACTTTTCCATCCGCCATGTTTATTGTAACATCAAATAAACACAATTAAACCAATGGTAGGAGGGAATAGACACAAATATTTTCGAAAGCACCACATTTCAGATAATATGTAATCGCATAGATTGATGAAATCTATTCAAAGCTTCTACAGAGATCAGCGCAAGATATCGGAAACCGACAGAACCTCTCTGAACTATTCAATATTGCAAAAAACAGCGGAAAGTTAACTTTATTCGAAATTATCTTCATCATTTGTATACTTAAAGTCTTTCGTATAATTGCTTTCCTATCCAGCCAGAGTGCAAATTTAAGCTCAAAAATGGAAAACCAAAGTTCGTAAATACTTGGATCGTTTGTTTGTGAAGTAGACCATTAGCTCTAAATTAACATGCAGACGATTGAATTAGAAGCGGTTGGTTGTTTGAGGGTTTTTGGCGCAAGGGCCAGTATTTGGCCATGCTGCGCCAAACAAGGTAGTAATTTGTAAAAGGTAATGTATAAAAAAAGTAATATGTAAAAAGATAGTAAGCGGATATAAAAACAATCAATAAAAGTCAAATGCAGAATAATAAAAGTCGAATTAGAAGCGGATGCAATAAGAAACATTAAACAATGTTATTTATATTTCACGTTTTTTGCCATCATAACGTTTTGGCTTAGCATATTACCTATAAATTGAGTGGTGCTCAATGCTAAAATCATTGTGCAGGTTTTACCAATGTTCATGGAGAGGAGATATAAGAAGTAAGCCCTAACTCTTTAATCCCAAGGCGACTTTTTTTCTTCTAGCTCCTTTAAAACCGGGACTTTTTTGGATGAAACAACATGAATTGGACACTCCCAACCTGGGTGGTCGTTTACCCCACCACCCCGACCCTCTGCTATAACTTTCCCTTACGGAGCACGGAAATGGGCTGTGGTTGGCAAGGATAATTGGACCCCTACCGCGCTTATCTCCTAACTTATCTCAGAACCTCACATCCCCTCAAAATGAGTCACCTGCCTCAGACCGGCCTTCTTCGTTGTTAAGGGGAAATTTTTAGACCGCCCTGCACCGCCTCGCTCGGTGTGACGGGGTTAAACAAGATAATGCTTCGCGCATGTTTGATAATAATATATATTTATATGCATAGATATAATGTTTTCACTAAGGGTTCGAATTTGAGATATTGCTTTAACAGGCAGACATGATATTTTAAAAAGAATATCTTAAACTGACAGAAATGTCACAGGGTTATTCTTATAAAAATTGAAGTTTATTCTTATAAAATAGTTTTAGTGCTAATAGCTTACATTTTAATAAAATGGTTTAACTACTTAGAGAATAGGGATTTAATTTCTACTGAATTATTTTTAGATGCATAATGATAATCTAAAGAAATTAGGTGATATTGATTGGAAAACTAGTCTTCTTATGATTCAAGGGTTTTGAGAACAAATTTTTATAAACTTCAGACACATATTAATTTTAATGCAAAATATTCGAAAGGAAAAAAATATATATTTTACAAACAGGCAGCATAATAAAAATGAGATATATTTCACTTCTTCTTTCTCTTTTTTTCATCCTCGTATTTTCTCTTGGAACTCTCGTTTTCAGCGAAGCAAAGCTGTTTCGATGCATGCATCCAGTTTCGCTTTGAAGATCTTATTCCTAGATTGGAAATCCAACAGCGCTGATATCTTGTTTTCCTCTGCAAAAGAAAGAACTTGCTGAAAGAAATAAGGGACGAAGAGTCTCTTTCACTTTTTGTACCGAATGCCATCCAGAGAGAAATGAAGTTTGTTGAAAGGAAGCATATGACTGAAATATTTTTTCTGACACAGCTTAGACGCCAACGTGTTTTTTCTAGCTATTGCGTTTTGGGTTTGCGTACTGAGTCCATGAGACTGTCTTTTTTGTTGCAGCTGTTTTTATATTCCAAGGAGATATACATATTAGGGCGGGCCGAAAAAGTCGAAGTCTCTTAGATCTTTTTGCAGTAGTGCAGAAAAGTTGCGAACTCCCATCATTAAAAAGTGTGCAAAATCTTAAAGCTCTGAATTCATATCTTCTGTCGCATCAATGGGCAGAAAGTTGAGAAAATTGGATTAAAAATGGTCAAAATTCAAAAATTAATAAAAAAACCACAGATTTCGTTGATAGGTTTGCGGTAGTGTTTAGAAATTACTATTTATTAACAACAACTCCTTTACAAAATTTTAGAATTATGGGTTAATACCTTCTGCCGCCTCAACGGCACTGAGTTTTGGAAATTCTTAAATAAATACAAGTTTTATTTATATCATTATAATGCGAATAGAAACTTGATTCAACCTTTGAAACATACAAAATTACAAAAGTACTATTTTATGTAATCTTTTTTGGACTCAAATTGTGACATTTGTTTTCTGTATTCTAGTGTAGCTCTGATAAATCCATCCCTGTTCTGCCGGCCAAATCTTTTTCTGGAGTCTTCATTGACGAGTTTCACAATTCTCTCAACTGCCTGCGTGTGTGAAGGAAATTTAATAAAATCCCAGCTGTCCATTGGCACATCGTCCTATATCATCTTCAGAAGTTCATGATAACTGATCTGTCTGAGAACTGGAGGCGGTGTGACTTAAAAAGCTTGCTAGTCAATGATATCTACGTAGTCTGTAGCTCGAAAGTTAACAGCAGGAATAACGAATCTACGGACACAATTTCCTTCTGGACCAATTTCAGCAATTATGAATATGTAACCAATGCACTATTGGATGATTTTAACAACTTTATTTTTCTGGGATGTGACGGCACAGTCGTGAACACTCGAGTGTTAAATTTTGTAATTCGCAGGCTTGAATTGAAACTTCATAGACCAATCCAATGGATTATCTACTTACTTAATTTCAACGAGTTTCCAATACGACACCTATTTGAGCGCAAGTTTTCTGGCCCCTCTTCTTACACCGCAGACATTGGACGAAACCTGAAAGGATTCTAGAAGCTGCCACTTGTTGCTTTTAACAGTATTGAATATGAATTGCCAGGCATTGATCCCACCAACCAAGTTGTGAGCAGAAATACTTATTAGACTTTTGCACAGCCATTAGTTCTGGCGTTGGTTCTTAAGATCTAGCGAAGCGTCAACCGAACACGTTGAATTTTCCCCGCGGGCTAGCAATTGCAAGTCGAATATTGAAGTTTTATATATCAACATCAAACCCATCAAATGAGTTGATGACTTTGGTTGTCTTCATTCTAAGAGTTTACGCACCCTCATGGTTCAAATTAAGGTTCATCATTCCATAAAGAATGGTGCTAGACATTTATGGCATTTCATCAGTTCATCTCGATACTTACCTAAGAAGTTTCTTGATATAATTGAACCAGTTATTTCTCGCAACGCTTACTTTTCGGCTCCAGAAAACATGCATTTGGCTATGTTAACTCATGAGAGATGCCATATTAGGACCCTTGCAGCTCGGCGAATTAACAAGGCAAGCGAAATTTGCCCAGATGGCCGTTGTGTTCGTAGGTTCGTTATTCCTGCTGTTAACTTTCGAGCTACAGACTACATAGATCTCAATGACTGGCAAGCTTGTAATGTCACACCGCCCACAGTTCTCAGGCATATCAGTTGTCAAGAGCTTCTGAAGATGATACAGGACGATGTGCCAATGATTGGCAAGGACTTTATTAAGTTTCCTTCATATGCAAGCAATTGAGCGAATTGTTAAACTCGCCACTAAAGCCCCCAGAAAAATAGTTGGACCGCAGAACAGGGATGGATTTATCAGAGCTACACTAGAATCCACAAAATATATGTCGCAATTTGAGTATCAAAAAGATTTAAAACAATAGTGCTTTTGTAATTTTGTATGTTTCAAAGTTGAATCAAGTTTCCATTCGCATTATAATGATATAAGTAAAACGTGTATTTATTTAAGAATTCATCTTTAATTTCCAAAATTCAGAGCAGATGATGCGGCAGAAGATATTAACCTACAATTCTAAAATTTTGTAAAGGAGTTGTTGTTAATAAATAATAACTTTTAAGCACTACCGCAAATCGATCAACAAAATCTGTGATTTTTTAAATTTTTGAATTTTGACCATTTTTAATCCAATTTTCACAAATTTCTGGCCATTGATGAGACAGAAGATATGAATTCAGAATTATAAGATTTTGCACACTTTTTAATGAAGGGAGTTCGCAACTTTTCCGCACTACAGCAAAAATATCTAAGAAATTTCGAATTTTTCGGCCCGCCGTAATATAAATACAGAATGTTAGAATTTATTTTATGGAGAAAAAAAAATTTTTTTAAGGTATATTAATTTTCATTCACTTAATCATGCATTTTAGCCCAAAAAAGGTTTTTACGCTTTTTGTAATGTGTTATGTAAATAAATGTTAATATAATTGTGTTGCTCTGTAAATACTTTAGTCACAAATAGCGAATGAAATTATTTAATACAGCGCAAAACATTTTCAGATCAAAATAATGCACATCTGAATTTTGTCTTGATGCAATAAATTTCATTTAAATTCACATTCTTGTGTTACATTATTCAATTGTTTTCAAAATTAAAACTTTTTTTTCAGTTATAAAGCCAAAATATAAGTCAATTAAAATATGAATGTCCTTTCTCATGAATTCTTTATTTGGCATTATTTCCCATCTGTGTTAAACCTTATTGTCATATTAATTCGCGTTAATAAATTCTTAATTCTTAAGATTAGATTTCATTGTGATCTATAAGAAAAGCCTTTCATCTCAAACGATAACGGAATTAGAAGTAAGTAAACGTAAAATTTCCTTTTTTTCATGACTTTTCTTTTCTTTTCTAAAAAAATCAACTTCTATTATTTCTAAAGATTAATAAATCCTTGCAGGAATGCTTATTGAATTATTCGAATATTGGAGTAATCTTTATACATTTTATTACCAAGAGATTGATCAGTTATCCCATTGGTTTTCGTGTTCTTTCTTTTTGTAATGATGATAATAATCAAAATGCTGCTGAAAGGAGATGTTGTATGTTAAGAAACATAAAATACGAAAGTAGTTTGTTTTTTTCGACAACTAACTGTAGGGGTACTTTGAATGCATTGTAATAGTTTTCTCTTCTTAAAAATTGCACCATAATTTTAATAGATCCAAGTAAATAATTTAAGAATAATGTTTTTCTAAAACTGTCTCCATATTAAATTGAATCATTCCTTACTTTCATTTGGGTCAGAAACTACGTTACTTTTATAACATAGTTTATTAAATTGATGGATGTTGCACTGTAGCTAACCAATAATTTGCTTAAGTTGATTCGGTTCCTGTATAACATTCAAGCACTGTCGATAATAAAAAATGACTGATGTTACTAATCGTGCTTATATCTGGCTCAGTTTTTTAAAGCGAGTCATTTACGAGCAGAAGCTTGAATGCAACGCATAATGTTATTTTCTGATCAAAGATTAATTATTTTAGAACTCTCTATAGGCATTTAAATGAAAAGAATATTAAACGCGGTATCGTGGAGAAATTATTCACAATTTTCCATAATTTTTAGAGTAGGGGAAAGTCGGGAAAGATGGTGACCTTAAGCTTAGGAGATTTACCCTGACCTCAATATTCGTTGCTGGAGGATTATTTTTTCGTCAAAATCTTCTTCAACTCTTTATTTTAAAATGATATTTTTAAAAAATTTTTATGATCAAATTTAAGACCCCAAAATTTAACTTTAAAAAAGTAAGTAAATTTCGTCATCTTACCCGACTGTGCGGGTAAGATGACGAACGATGTCAGGTAAGATGACGAATACTTAATTTGCATAAACCTGAAAGTGAATCGATGCTGCTGCAAACGCTTCCTCGAAAAATTTGGGACATTCATATTTTATATTAATTAATGCATTAATATCAATTAATATTTTAATTAATATATTAATGTCAATTAATATAGTAATTAACATATTAATATCAATTAATATAATAATTCATATATTAATACCAATTAATATATTAATATCAATTAATATATTAATATCAATTAATATAGTAATTAACATATTAATATCAATTAATATATTAATATGAGATTCAAACCTTAAGAAATGAAATAAATTACAAAAATCATATAGCCATGGGCTTGGATTTTGTTTTAGCCAGTACAGGTGGAATGGGGCCAGAGTTTGCATATAAAACACTGGAATCCCAATTCCGTGTTTCCTTACTCACTGCAAATGCTGCATTCTTCATTATCGAGGACCTCTGGGTGAAGATTGTCAACAGCGTCAACGTAAGGAAATTCAAATTAATGAATTGAGTTTAGACTCAGAACATTAGAAGTCGAGGTGTTACTTAGCTACTTTCTTCTTTTTTCCAGAATTTTTAGAAGGTTTGTTGTGTGTGTATATGTTTAGTCTTATTAACTTTAGCTGACAAAATTTTCTCTCTCTCTTTTGTCTTCTTTTTCCTCTATCTCTTTTTTAATGAGATGCTCCTTTTTCCCTGGTGTTACAGTGAGTTGCATTAAGGGCAAGTGGCATTCAGGTAGCACGAAGAGCTCTTGAATCAGCGTGAACGGGTTCCACATCTTACCCTCCACCCAATTCGTTATCTTACCCGATTTTGCCCTTTTATTTCAAAGAATGATTGAAGGATATCAGCTCATTAGAAAAATTAAAATAATACATAATTAAACGCGTTTTGATTTGCTCTTTGCGAATATCACATGCAAAAATCAAAAATATTTACTCCGTGAGCAATATCCCTTTCCAACAAAAAATTGCATAGAAACATCTAAAAACACATTATCGAGTAATGTGAATAACAGTAATAAAGGGATGAAATATTTTGGTGTGAAACGGGCAGCTGGTCGCTAGAGGTCTCTGATGATGCAGGATCAGGGCTGCCATCTAGTGTAATTTTCGAGAAAAATCCAATTCGTCATCTTAGACTCCGTCACCAATCTAAAAACATTTACCTATTTTATGAAAGTTTATTCAGTAGAATTCAATATTTCTTACTTTTTAAATAACTTTTATGCAGCTTGAAGAATTTGAGGTTGCAATGGTGTTTAAGGTTACCGCCATGAAGTTCTTTGGAAGAATAAATCATCTCTTCAAATTTCGAATGAAATAATAATCTTATTGAACCGTATTTCTTTTCAATATTTAAAAAGAATTTGGCGAGGATCCGCAAGAAATAAAATCTAGTTAAATTGTCCGAAACAGAAATTAAATTTCTTAAATTTCCCTTCCAAGTGTATTTCAACTTCGGCGTTTCAGCTTCACATCCATAAATTTAAAACAAAATTATTATTATATACTTAGCTTTAACCACTTAGTTATCAGGTGAAGCAGAAAGACTGCATTGATGTGCAGAATATTGTAACTTTTCTTATATTTTCAAATCTTAAAATAATGCTTGAAATTAGTAATTTATTATTTTATTATTATTATTATTTTCAAATTAGTAATTTGCTCTAAATTTAGGTAATGTTTTGAAAGCTTTGTATTAGATTTTAATCTTTTTATTATGTTACACTTTTTTCTTGCTTTCAACGAGCTTTAAATACTGGAAATCTGTTAAATATATGTTTATGGTCTTAACGATCTCAATCTCTGATTTTAGCTCGCAACTGTTTGAAAGTTCTTTTTCTACTTTTGGAATAAAATCGTTCCCAAATTTAAGAATTAACCTTCATTTCATCAAGTGACAAAAAAAATGCGCGACAGTTCGTGCTCAATATAAGGTTGGGTTCTGAAATTATTTCGCAGTTATTTCGTACTTCCAAGTTAAAAATTTTCTAATGTACACTGAAGAGCCAAAAAAACTGGTACACCTTCTTAATATGATGTCGGGTCCCCACGAGTACGCAGAAGTGACGCAAAACGACGTGGCATGGACTCGACTAATGTCTAAAGGTATCCTGGAGGAAATTCACACCATGAATCCTGCAGGGCAGTCAGCAAATCCATAGGAGTGAGAGGTGGTGGAGATCTCTTCTCAACAGCATGTAGCAAGGCATCCCGGATATCTTCAATAATGTTCATCTCTGGGGATTTAGGTGGCCAATGGAAGTGCCTAAATTCAGAAGAGTGTTCCTGGAGCCACTTGGTAGCAACTCTCGACGAGTGGAGTGTCGCATTGTCCTTCTGGAATTGTCCCAATCCGCCGGAATGCACAATGGACATGAATGAGTGTAGGTGATCTAAATTTACTATTCTAATTTTAACTATTTAAGTATCAGATGAATTTTCCGATATAATTAGGTTTGAAATAAAATTAAAAATTTGTGAACAAGATTTTATGAATGATAAACACAACGTGAGTCTTTTTTCCACCTATCCCTTTTGCCAGCAATGATTATTTTTTTCATTTTAAAGAATGACTAAAAGCGATTTATTCAGAAAGAACATATTAAGCATTCTTTGCAACGTTGCTTGTTTGTGAGGAACTATTCCTGATCAATCAGGTTTAGAAATGGTTTTAAACAATCTGGCGCAGATTGTTTATGCCGTTTAAATAGTTTTTCTCACTTCCAAATCTATGAAATATAATGATAAACTTCTTGATTTAAGACAAAAATATTTGATATCTGGCCCGATCTACGCTCACATTAAAAATATTTGAAAGTCCACAAAGGAATTTATTGAAAGGTAAAACCTATAAAATAGACCTTCCTTCCTAAATGTTTTATTTTACACATAAAACAATTATGATTTATATTTATGCCCAACCTTTCAAATGACTGTTCGAATAACAGAATAAAAATGGAAAATTTCATTTCATTTTTATCTGGTCTGAAAGGATGAGCCTTACTTTTGAAAAAGTCCTTTCTTCGGACGGAGAAGAAATAGGTGAAATAAAAATATGAGTAGAATAAGATTTTACTTCCTGCGATCAATACAGAACAAGAAGTTCGTTTTTATAACTTTTCGGTATGAACAGCATAGCAGGAAATTTACTGCATTCTATAGAATGCACATATTTTTTATAAAGAAAAGTGCTTGCCGTATTGAATTTATATTAGCATTGTCCTACGTAGCACTTTGCTTGTGAGTTTAACGATATTTTAATTAAAGAAATTACACTTGATTCTAAATTTTTGCAGTGTGTATTTATATTATCAGAACGTTTTCTTAAAAAAAATTCCCACATAAAAATTCGTCACCAGTGATTTTCATTTTGTACAACTTTTTCTTGCGGTTCCAGCAAAATAACGTTCATTTCTTATTAGATAAAAGATTATTGAAAAATTCTGAAATACAAAAATAATTTATTATATTTGCTTGTTTTGGAAATTGTTGAGGCTTTGTTTAAAAAGAAAAAATATTGTCAAGGTTGCAAAGAAGGATATTGACCTATATTAAATAAAAAATAATATTTGATTGATTTTAGGTCCTTGATATCAATTATGAAAGGATTTATAAGGAACATGTAAAAACTGTAATTGAAACTAAAAAGATTATTATGCATTTGCACTGGAATGCATGCGTGTTGAAAGCATACGTATGCAAATGAATATTGATAGTAAAAGCAATTACCCTGATGAATAAACTGTGATTTTATTTAAGAAGTGAGCAAGTGAACATAAGCCCACATTGGGAACTTATGAAATTTTTGAAATAGTTTCAGTTCATAGGAAATACGCTATTCGGATCTTTAGAGCCCTGCACTCTTCTTTGTTTCAGCAGAATTGATTAATATATTTTTAAAATGCCTTGTTCACTTAACATAAAAATTAGTATAATAAATGGTTGAAATTTATTTCATTCTGCAACGAAAGTCCACAAACTATTCATTTAAAATCTTTAATTTTTCTAAACCTAAATCTATATTTATCCCTCTAATTCCTAAGAACTTTGGAATGGAGAGACCTCAAAATGCGGGAACGCCCGAGTCCTTCTTTCAAGGAAAAGAGAATATCCCTTCCCTCCTCAAGAACCTCAATAACACCTGGCACTATCCGAATTCTAAGGAACCCCTCCCTTTTCCCCAAACCGATCTGGGCTTGCCACCCTAAAGCAGGCCATTCACCTCCCTTCCAAAATTTAATTTTTGGAACTCGGGG